>PVIW01010747.1:0-42103 GCA_004026585.1 Noctilio leporinus
GTAGTGGAATTGCTGGATCAAAAGGCAGTTCCATTTTTAGTTTTTTAAGGAAACCCCATACTGTTTTCCACAGTGGCTGCACCAGCCTGCATTCCCACCAACAGTGTATGAGGGTTCCCTTTGCCCCACATCCTCACCAACACTTGTTGTTTGTTGATTTGTTGATGATTGCCATTCTGACAGGTGTGAGGTGGTATCTGATGTTACTCATTTTTATGCACACAACCTATCCCTCTTTGGCAGGAGTTTGTTTATGTTATGTTTATGATATTTATGCTCCTTCCTTTTTTTTTTTTTTTTTTTTTTTTTTTTTTTTTTTTTTTTTTTTTTTTTTTTTTTTTTTTTTTTTTTTTTTTTTTTTTTTTTTTTTTTACTATTTTTCTTTTCTTTCTTTTATTTTTAAGATTTTATTTATTCATTATTTAGAGAGAAGAGAAGGGTGGGAGAAGGAGAGGGTAAGAAACATCAGTGTGTGCTTGCCTCTGGCGCCCAACTCAAGCATGTGCCCCTATTGGGAACTGAACCTTGACCCCCTGGTTTGCAGGCCAGCTTTCAATCCACTGAGCCACACCAGCCATGGCTGTTTGGCTATTTTTAAGGCAGCATATGGGCAGAAAATGGCTGTTAAACAAGAAGGTTAGGAGCTCTGATTATGTTTTTTACTATTGAGTAAAGCCACAGAATACTGAAAATTTGAGATTATAACAAAACTAAACTAATGAGCCCTCTTCAGAAAAGCTGTCTGGATACCATTAAAGTTGATGAGTTCAAAAGAATTATCCTTATAGGTAAGTGCTTGGCTTCTTCGTTTTTAGGCACACATTTTCAACACAGTCTCCTAAATGCTACTGAGGTCTGCATTAGAGGGAGACTTGCTGAGCATAATTGGAAATTATTAGGGGGAAAATCTAGAATACCATCTTACTTTGTAGAGTTAAAATCAGAGGGAACTATTAATTCATGCACACTTGCACTAAAAATATTGGAAATATAGTAATAGGTGATGTTCAATAAATTAAGCCCTGGCCAGGTGGCTCAGTTGATTAAAGTGTCATCCTGTGCACCAAAAGTTTGCAGGTTCCATCCCCAGTCAGGTCACATACCTAGGTTTTGGGTTTGATTGCTGGTCAGGGTGCTTACAGAAGACAAGCAATCAATGTTTTTCTCTTACATTGATGTTTCTCTTTCTCTCTTACTTTCTCTCTCTCTAAAATTAATAAATATATCATCAGACAAGGCTTAAAATTAATTAAATAAATACACAACACATACCCTGATTATTTCCAACATAATTATAAAGGAAACATATCTTATCTATCTTGGGAAAAGTTAAAGGATGGCCAAGAGGCAGAATAATAATTTTTTAAAAACCCAGTGCTAGATCTATTGAGGATAAAAGGGTTTTTAAATATAATGCGAGAGATAAAAACAGTGCAGAGCAATTAAATTCTTGCAATAAATACATTATTTTAATTCATTTGTTTCCATTGTCCTTGAAAAAAAAATGATACCTTTTCTTTTTGGTCAAAAACTGAATTTGAAAAATATGGGTTAGCATGGGTTATAATGAGGATTCACTTAGATAAATGTCTGCTCTCATTTTCCTCTATCTTAATATTTAAATGAGTTGTGCTGGGTGCTGATGCTGGGTGGGTATCTCCATCCCTGACACTGGATTCAAATATCAAGAGCTTCAGCACTTATCAGCCAGTGGATAATTGCAAGCCACAGAAATAAGTACAGGTTCTTCAGAGATGACTGTAAAATGTCTCTGATCATCAGAGATGTTAGCCAGCCCCCATGGTCTTTTCTTCTCCCTCCTCTGGCCAGGATTGTGATTATAGTAGACAGGTTGAACTTCACAAAACTCCAGGGGCACCCTTGACACTATTGCCATTATAGATTTGTATGGCTTTTAAGACAATCTTCTGGTGTATGGAAGCAGAGTTCCTTGAGAAAGATGGGTATTGTTAGATTTTTAATAAAATTTGTACCAAGGGACAACATGGGCCTAGCAGCAAGGTTGGCTGACTCTGCTTAAAAGGGAGGATCATAGGCAATAGAGACTATGACCCCTTATGCCATTTGCTTTGGTGAGAAAGTCCAATTCAGCAGCCTAGTGTAGAGTGAACTTGAAAGGGGTTCTAAAGGCTTATTCTGCTTTTCTGACTCTGATGATGGGAAATGGACCCTGCAGAATATTTGAGTGATAAGCATGATGTTTGAGATCTGCCACAGTCTGGTTGAAATCAATATGGGTGTAGAAGAAACAAGAAAAAAGGTGGGCAGAGGCTTATCACTCTAGTTGTCCACTAAATACCTGCAGGCATTTGGGCAATTACCTGACTTCCCTGTATCAGAGACTCCTGCCTTCCACTTCTCACTATTCTCTTTTGGATGGGCACATGGGCCCCCAGTGGGACTACATTTCCCAGCCTTTCTTGCAAACAAGTTCTCACCAATGAAATGCAAGCAACGGTGATGGGAGTAATCAGCAAGTCATACTTGCATCTTCCTATTCCTTTCTGCTGGATGGGAATTATGCTAATGAAAATCACATATTGAGGGTGACAAGCTCCCCCAATGACCTGAGTTCACAAGATGATTTCTTAGAGCAGAGTCTGCCCTCAGACCCTGAACTGTTACCTGGAAAATGATACATTTCTATTTTGTTTCACAAATTGCATATTTTGGTTCACTTTGTTATAGCACTGGCCCAGTCGGCCACATGCTGGCTTTGTTTTTCTTAATTGTAAAATGAGAGCATGTTAGTTTGAGTTTCCTTTAAAGCAAGCCATTTATTGGGAGATGATCTCAGGAAATACTAGTAGCGGAGTGGAGTTAGGTGACAGGGAAGGGAAAGCAGCCATTAAATTATTGGGTTTGCCAGAAGTTCCTTTAGTTTTTTTCTGTAAATAACACATTTTTCATTTTCACCAATAACTTTATTGATTTGAATATTTTGAGTATGTTAGCTATCTCCCACTATTGGCTTCTAGTGGGTAGAGGTCAGGGGTGCTGCTAAACATCTTCCGATGCATAAGATAACCCCGCAGCAAAGAATTATTTGGCCAAAATGTCAACAGTACCAAGAAACTTTGCAAACCACTTTTGGCATGTTTGGTCAGTCACAGCACCTTCTCCATGCACTGCACAAATCTTATTTTGAGTTTCAGTTGCATTTTTACCTTTCTTAAAATAATAAAGCCAAAAACATTGGTTGTTTTCTTTCATCTTCAATATTTAAATAACTACACAAAAATTCACTAATTTTGGTAAGTTTTTTTAAATGCATGGTGATATGACAGCTGTCACAATACAATTTAACAAAATTGTTCTAAATGAAGTTAAAGACAATTAAGCACTACTAGTGCCCTCATACGGAAAACATAAAGCAAGTTACCATTGTGATCAACTGGGATTTAATTCTACCAAGGGAACTCTGAGAAACAGTGTTGAACACCTGTCTTAGAGTGAGTCCACATGAGCTGGGATAATTAAAACCACTCCAATCAGTAATTAGCTACTCTGTACAGGTATTATTTCCCCAGCACCTCTGGTCTGTTGCAAGGCTGATGGGCTTCAGGGTCCAGAAAAGAAAAAGCCCCCAGGCAATGAAACACTGGTGTTGGTGGCTAGACAATGAGTTGGTACACACTGAAGTATAAGGGCAAGAGTTTGCTGACAGGAGGACATTGACAGCATCTGCTACAGAGGGCATTGAAGATCTCCTTTCACATTAAAGTTTATGGGTCCTAGTTTGTTGATCTAGTTGCTAAACTGAAATGCGTGCTCTAGCCAGATTAGTTTACTGAAATTAGGGCTCCCCTAATAAAATGCACATTCATTGTCATTTTATTTATGCCATCCTTCCATGTGGCAGCAGTTCACCACTCATGTATGCCCTTTTATCTCTATTGTATTAGTTATCTGTTGCTGTTTAACCAATCATCCCAAACCATAGTGAGTTAATTCCATGAGTCAGGAATTTGGGCTGGGAACTCTTCCATGGAGGGTCAGCTAGGTTTATTCATGTGGAATGACCAAAGTAGCCTCTCACCTTCCAGGGACTCTCTTTTTGAGTGACCTTTATTTAATCTTTTAGTAGCCCAGTCTGGAAAGCTGGGTGCCAAGGAGGAAGAGGTAGAAGCTGCTAGCACTCTCAAGTCTTATGTGATTCGAAGTCTCAAAATATCACTCTCATTTCATTCTACTGGTTAAAGTAGGCCACAAGTTCTGCCCAGATCCAAGGGGATAGGAAATAGATTTCTCTTTTTGATAGGAGGAGCAACATACAAGGTCTGGCCAGAAAGTATCAAGCTAATGTCAATATAATTAAAACAGTTTGCGAGGCGATATTTTTGGGACAGACCTCACGTATACCTAAAGAAATGGAAAGAACTGACATGGCCATATTTTATTACTGTCTATTATGCCTACCCACCTCTTGCCACCAATTTAAATCCCTGAGACATCCTCCTATCCCAATTCATATAAGAAGCCTTTCCCACATGCTATTCTTCTGGGGCTCTCCAGCCCCACCTGAGCTCTTAGGGCACCTCTTATTATATAAAATTGTTATTTTGGCCTTAGTAATTTAGTATCTTGTGGCACTTTAAAATATATATATTTTACTTATTATTTTTAGAAAGAGGGAAGGGAGAGAGGCAGAGAAGGAGAGAAACATCAATGTATGGATGCCTTTCATCTGCCTCCAGCTATGGACCTGGCTGGAGACCTGGCTTGCAACCTGATTATGTGCCCTGGCTGGGAATTGAACCAGCGACCTTTGGGTTTGCAGGCTGGTGCCTTATCCACTGTGCCCCGAGCCAGGGCTTGTGGCACTTTTTGTTGCTGCTTATTGTTGGCTCTTTGAGGGCAGAAAATGCAGATTAGAATTCCAGCAACACTTTGTACAGTTTGGAGCACACACTGTAGGCTCACTGTGTATCTGTGCAAAGAAAAAGGAAGGACATAGAAGCAAAGGCTAGGTGGAGGGTATAACCAGCATGTATATGGTCTTGGGCTAAGAATGAGATCAGTAGAGCTTATTTCTGGTAGATATCAACTGCTTGTTCTGAAAATCAAATAATTCTGAAATCTTCCCATCCTACATGAGGCTTAGGTGACACACACATCTACCTGAAGAAAAGGCCATGTTTGTAACTGGAATGGATCACCCTGAGGGTACCTGGAAGGCTTCCCCTTTCTCAAATACCACCCCTCCCTCATGATGCACTATTTCCTTTTATCAAGCATTGCGCTCTTTTAAAATGCAAGTACAACCTGCTGGAGATTGAATGGAAAGTAGGAGGTGATGGTGGAAATTTGAATCTCTGATAACAGCAGTGTTTCTTTTTCTCTCACAGAAGTAACTGGGACAGCATGAACATGTTGAAAGATTGGAGCCACTGATGCTGAAGCAAGGAGGAGGGGTCTCTGTGAATAAGTCATTTCCCTTCATGTCATCCAGGCGTGTGATCCAGGGTACATTCTGAATAATGCATTGTCTTGGAAACTAGAAAGTGGCTAGCATTCTCATGGACAACAGAAAAAAATGAAAACGTGAACCAAAGGAAGGTTTCAGAATTTATGAGCATGTTACATGGGTTTGTAGTCAGTAAATGGATATTTCTCCAGTCTCTAGAATTCAATCACCTATGTTGTGATGTAACCCTTAGTTGCTAGGTTTCCAAAGGCAAAATAAGTCTGTGGGAAAACTGGCCAATAGTGTATACACAGAAAAAGAGTAAGTATTGTGTTTTAGTAGACCACTAAAGGATTATCAGCAGACAACTGGATGAATGTGTTAAACATTGACAAAACTTTCTCCATTCATCCTACTGATTAGTAGGAATACTTCTATAGCTCCCTGAACATGTAACCACCACTAGACTTTAAATTAAATGTCCTGAATTGCCCTTTGGATAAAATCTTTCTTTATTACATCAATCAAAGAAGGCTTGTCTCAGCCCCTTGGTTAAGAATATCTGATGTATAAAAAGGATGATGGTTTTGATGAATTATCATGACACATTGGCAGCTTTGTGCACTGATGTTGGCTGACATGCAGAAAATGCACTTTCCTGGATTCTTGGAAATTTGCAATGAGTGCTGGCTCTAGGAGAGGCAAAATAGAGCATGGACTCTGCTGTGGGTAACACCTGGGTTTATATTCTGCCTTTGTCATTAGCCTTGTGACCATTAGCACATTTGGAAGCTCTATTAGATGTGTGGAAAGTTTTTCTCTTCTGGAAGGTAGGAATAGCAATACCTAAGTCACAGAGTTATGACTAATAAATAAGAAAATGTATGTTAAATTTCTAGAAAGTTCCTGGGCACAAAGTTATATTTAATAAATGACTTTTAATACAAGGTTCTTTTTGGTTATTTCTGCTCTTTTTGTAACAAACAGGGGAGACCCCAGGAAAATGGGAACACCCAAAGCACAGGATGGGGGAGTATGGGGATAGGTGGGAAAGGATAAGGGAAGGCACAGAATTTAAAGCACATTGCATAAAAAAGGCAGATTAAAACAGTGTGCCTTCCTGAAAGGAGGGGTTGTGGAAGGAGGCTGCCCAGGGCAAACCGTCAACAAAGACTGTGAGCATGAGATCATGCAGAGTCACTTGTGACGTAATGGGGGGAACTCATACAACACCTGCATGAGCTATGGGGGCTAAATGCCCCACCCTGAACTAACAGATATATGTGCTCCTATGCATGGCTTGAAAACTTTTGCCCTGACTAAAGAAGCCAGGCAAAAGAGGGTCAAAGACTCCAAGGAGATGACAAAAATAGTGGACACTGTTACGCTCACTGGCTTCCTGTGCATGTGGGGTTGCAGGAGGGCCTTTTAAAAAGCAAAGTCATGGAAAGGCTTCTTCTTCTTTCCCTCTTTCTCTGTCTCTGTCTCACTCTCTCAGGCTCTTGGCACAGGCACTTGATACAGAGAAGTTGCTCTCTTGGTATGGGAGTCTACCAGGAGCTTAGATCCTGCATTGATGGGAGCCCACTCTTTAATTCAGGGTTACAAGCTGGGATATATGTCTCCCTGGGCTCCAGCCTCTGGGACACTATGACCCAGTGTAGCATGGTGATGAGAAGCCCCCAACCCACAGAGATCCCTTGCCACTAGGAATGAAACAAAAACTCCCCAGGAAGCTTGTGCTAGGGGAAGGAAGGCCTGGCTAATGTCAGAGAGACAAGAGCCTTGAGCCCTTCTCTCCAGAGATTTTTATTGGGTAACCAAAGTAGGGAGTGCACATACACATCATAGATTATTGTGAAGGGAGAATACTTTATAGAATAAGAGTTATTATGTTTAAACCACAATAGAGGGAACTTGGAGGTCTTGCCCAAGGGTATGGTCTGCTGGAAAAGATGCTGTTGAGGATTCCAGGTGGCTCATAAAAATAGGGAGGGTAAGGTTGCATGTGGGTTAAAGTTTAACATTTGCTGCTGTTACAATAAGCAAGTCAGGAAACTTTGCTAGCTTCAAAGATTGTATAGAAAATTCCGATGGCCAGCTTCCAACCGGGTTCCCCCAGATACAGCATGGGAGCCTGCAAGCACTGAGCTTTCCCAGCTTCCCTGCCAGGTCTTACAGGCTTGACCTGGCCTGTGAGGGGCTCCACACCTCACCACCATCCTTGGGGGTTCCCCACAGCATGGCACATCATTTTTGAACTGCTACATGGAGATTAAACAGTGTACTTCAGATCCTGAAAGAGAGAGCTGCTATAAGAAGATGGGGACTCTGAAATCCACAAGTGCACATTTCAAAGAGAATGGAGATATGTTTGCATGGCCAGCTTAAAGACAGATAGGGAAATGGGAATTTCTGGGCATGGTTTTGACTTGTAGCCTTTTGTGGAGCAAGAGAAGTTCTGGGTCTCATGGGAAAAAGGGCTCAGAGTAGGAGTGCTCTCAGCACCTCCAAGGTTGGAACCCTGTTAATAAAAACCTGTTTCCATTAACACAAATTATTGGGTCATATGTAAGGGTGCCAAGTGGCCAATGCCTAGTTTGCATGGTTACAGTTTCACTACAGCACTGTGCTTGCAGGCTGTGTGTATGCATTTTCCATTAACCATCAGAAAATAAGCATGTGTGATTCTTAAAGATGTAGAAGAAATCCAGAGGAGTTAGGATTACTGGCTGTCCTGTTGGTGGATTCATAAATATGAGAGGCATTAAAGCCATAACAGGAAGGAATCCTCTTTCATGGTTGAAATAACAGATGAGCTGGTTATAAAAACTGGCAGAAGCATCGAGATGGAGCTCTTTCTTCTGCCTAGAACATTCAAATACCCACTGACTATGCATTCTCACTGCTTCATTGTTACAATCTCTTATAAGTGTGTAAAGAAACCCCTTTTCTTTAGGATTATCTCCAGTTATTGGTAGCCCTTTTAGGCATTCTCAGAACCCCAATCACAATGAGAATTGCTCTTCAGATGGGATTCTTGGTAAATTGTCCTCTTTGTTCCATCTTTATCCCTTGACCAAAATTCTCCACATGTAATCATGTCTGCAGAAATAAATTGAGTAATCCTTCCCATCATCTTCTCTTCCAAAAGCTATTTGTCAGTTAATGACAGTATTTACATATTTGCAGTGTTTTGAAACACCTGGTAGAGCAAGCACCTCTCCATTGGCTCTTTAATTGAGCTGAAGCACTTTGATGACAGGTCTTTATTTAAATTTTTTTAGTTAATCATTTGCCAGGAAACCAGGGATTTCAGAAAGAATAAAAACTCACTAACTACAAAACTCCTCTAAAAACTTAGAAACAGAAAAATAATACCTGTAGAAAGTTAATTTAAAGCTAAATAGCAGACAAAACTGGGAAATGCTGAAAATTAATGTACTTATTATAGTGTTACCTTTCTGAAGATAGGTCCTTGAATTTTATTTTGCTCATTTTAGCCTGTGCCCATTGCTAAGGACATACTCTTCCAGGAAAAGTAAAGGCAAATTTCTCGTCCATTGCTTTGCTACATCTCCACCAAAAATCTCATTAAAAGGTTCTTCCTAATGGCAACTGGAGATGTAAATGAAATAGCTCCCTCTTAGTATTTGGTTGAAATGACTAAATGCTGGCAGTCATTAAAGCTGCCACAAGTAATATTTATCATAAACCAAAGTTGTCAATACACAACATCATTAATGTTATGTTAGTACTTACCATTGGAGGGAAATGGAAATCAAGTATGAATTGTAGAATGCACTCAGTTTGAAGCTGTGACTTCATCTCTGCTTTTGTGGGGAGAAGGTGGGTTGTATAATCTCTTTACTGAGTTTTTAATTGAGCTGCTATTCCACTCTTTCTTTTATGGAGCCATAGAAGTGTCTGTAATGAAAGATTAAAATGGTGGTTTGCAGTGGCTCTGCCTAAGTAAAATATGACAGCTCTCTCATAGGGCCTATATGTAAGCAGAGGGAGCTCTGTAACAAGCTGCATTATGCTTTCTGCCATGCATACTGATTGCAAATTGTGTGGATTATCCTCAAGACTATATATATATATAAAAGTGTGTGTGTGTGTGTGTGTGCACGCACGCGTGTATGGGTGAGAGAGAGAGAAAGGGAGAAAAAGAATTTCTTTCTCCCAACTGATTATGAACCTCATGCATATCAAGTAATGGAGAAATGTTGTTCGGAATTTTTGTAGCAGAGGACACACACACTCACACACTGACAGGCTAATGGCTACTTTCCCAAAGAGTGGTTAGAAAGAAGTAGTAAATGGGACTATGTTGATGCTAGGAGAAGACCCGGGCAAAGATCAAGATACTGGCAACATATCGGATAACACATAATTGGCAGGTCACCGCCAAATGAGTGTAGTCATGCATTTCTAGGCAGGCCTTTGCGGGTGATAAAGACACTTGTAAACAATTCAGCCCCAGAACATGGCAATAATATGTTGATCCAGCGTGTAATGAGGTGTCCCTGGAATCAATAAGCAGTCCTAGAGAGCAGGGAGCAAGGGCAGTGGCTGTCTTTCTGATGACCTTTCCTCACCACTGAGGACCCCATCTCCCCTGAAGAGGACTTTTCTCATTTTACAGCCAGCTCTGAGTGTCAGAACTTCCATTCGCAGCCAGCAAATGAACAGCTAGGCCCTGCATGCTAATGAAGTCCAGGCTATTTTGCACCTTTTCATCTGCACATTATGCTCTTGACTCTGGAGAAGGTGGGAATTAGGCCAGACCCCCGTGTCAGACTGCCTGATGGCTCAGCTTCGGAAAACTGGTAATTGAAGCTGATGACTGATGCGAGGGAGGCCTGAATTTGGAAATAAACAGTTTCAAGCACTGCATGTCATTTCTAGAGAGACTGCTGAGAGAATGGAAATGAGCTCTGTTTCTTGAATCTAATGCAGTTTCTCAGCAGGAAAAACACAGTCTTTTAGACAACAATGCCAGTCATTAAGATTTAAATGTTCTGGTGATAATAGAAGAACTGGCCTCCCTTTCACAAACAACACTTATGTAAATGTCTTTCAACACCCAGATCTACATTTAATCCACGCCCAGAAAGATAACTGTGTCGAAAAAAATGTAATTCTTAGTCTATAAATATAATTCCTAAGGAGGGAGAGAAAAACAGTAAAATTGTTTGCTAACATGTCACATCACATAGTACTGTCAGCACCAGCGACAAGGCAACTCCCTGTTGAAACAATGAAAGGACATTTGGAAGTCTACAATAAAACACCTCCAAGCCACACTTTTACTGATTATTTTTACAGGGCTGTATTTCATTCCAAATAATTTACCACCCTAGCTTTCTTTGTTCAAATGGCTTGAATAAACATTCCCTATTTATACACAGAGTGTATATTTGGATGGTGAATCTGTATTTTCAATTTTGCACCAAAAGCCCAAATCTGGACCCATTTGCTTGTAATTTTTTAATAAAGTTCTTTAACTAAGCATTTATTTTATTTTCTTTTAACATTACTAAGTTGTCACAGAACCCCAGACCCAACCTGACATACTCTTATAGTCCTCTTTCTCCAGTCTGCTGAGATTAATTGAGCATTATGTTGCTGTATGCAAAAAAAGAAGGTTTGGACTAACTCACACACAGCCTTTTGCTTTATAAGAGGCTTTAAAAGTAATTTGTACTAGACACCCAACCAGTGTAGTTTTTCTTGTGCAGGTGGAACACCTTTAGGGAGAAAATTATGAGTTTGGGGAAGAGGAGAATGAGGCCAGTGGAATTTATCATGGCAGGCTGCAGCAGTTCATGAATAACCAGTGGCTTGCTCTTTTCTGGCTTCACTTTCCTACCTGAAGTGATTTTGGTATTTCAGGTCTTTTTCAATTTAATGGTGACACATAGGATTCTCATAGGCAGCTTTCAGTTTGCTAGCGATATCAAAGATATTAGTACAACTTGAGAAAAAACTAAGCTGGCTGGGATGTTATTGCCACTTTGTTTAAAGGTAGCAAATCTGTATTGCAAAGGATCAATGCTGAATTATTTCAACATTCAAAATACAGATAAGCAATGCATTTCTAATAGAATACTTGTGGATTCTAGCTGGATCAATGAATATTCAGCAAGTCTTTGCATGAAATACATGAAGCTCCACAAGAAAAAAGATAAATCTTCAACACACATATATGGTTACTATCCCTTATTATGACAATGTTGCTCTATTCTGACATTATTCCTGGGTCTTGTGGAGTTTCATGACCTAATGGCTAAAATAGAGGAAGAAAATTGGGGTCACTAAATGCAATAATGATAACCACAAGGCTCTCCACGAATGGGGTACACACACACTGGGAATTCAATGTTTATATAGTGACTGCTTCTGTGTCTAGAGCAAAGTTGATTTTTCAAAAAGCTTTTATGTGTATTTTTTCAATGGATTCTCACTGCAAGCTTATGACATAAAGTTCTATTTTATTAACATGTAAGGAAAGGAAAGTGAGAAAAAAAGATGTGATTTTTCTAAGGTCACATAGCAAATACAATGGGGAAGCCAGAATCAAGCTTTCTGTTTTAAACATTTGCCATGTTTTCCTTTTCTATAGATCCATGTTCTTTTGTGTAGATGCTATCAATAAAGAAAGCTATTTCTACTTTTATCCTTCATAAGCACTACCTCTTCTGTTGCAGTTAAGAGGTTGAAATTGTCCTGACTTGGAAGCATGATGTGTCACTCCAAATGTACTGAAGAATAATAGCCAAGAGCAAGATTTTTCCAGTCTTTAATGTCCACTAATGGTGACTACTATAATAATCGCATCACTTTTGTGCGGAGAGTATTGCCTGGGTAAGCAGTGATTCAGCAGTTTAAGGGTTCATAACATGGGCTTGGCTTTGGTTCAAATCCTGACTCCATCACTGTATCAGCAATAATAGAAAAGCAGAGTGTGTCATTTCTCACTCATGTAATTTCAGAAGGAGGGTGTCTCACAAAGGATCAACACTGTAATAGGAATTTCAGAAGAGAACAGGCTCCAAGATGCTATCAATATCAGTTTCCTTTTGTCTTTCTATTCCACCTCTTTTAGAACACTGATTCCAACTCAAGGTTATGTCATGATCATATGGATGTGCAGTTTTAGTCATCTTATCTGATGGAGGAAGAGAGGAGGAGGGCAAAGCAAAGAGCCAGAAGTCATCTTTCTAAAGAGCTTTGCAGGAAGCAGCTCAATACCTCATCTGGTATCTATAGATCATTGGTAAAAACCTAATCATGTGGCTATTTCTACCTACAGAGAAGGCTGGGAAGTGTAGATGTGAAGCTGATTTGGGTTCTCTTGCTAAAGAAGAAGAGGAGAATAGATATTGAATAATTAATTGGAGAGTTTACAATCACATTTAACAGATGAGAATACAGGTAGTTATTTAAGTTCTTTTGTTTTATATATATATATATATATATATATATATATATATATATATATATTTATTTATTTATTTATTTATTTTTGTCATATTACATTCATTTAATATTTCCCCCTTCACCATCCCCTTCCCCACCCTTCTGTTTTCCCCCACCCCACAGTCAATCCCACGTATTGTTTGTGTCCATGGGTCATGCCTGCTAGTTCCTTCACTACACTGTTCCCCTTCCTTGCCTCCTTCTCCCCTTCTCCTACCCCCTCCCCTCTACACACTGAAAGTGTGTTCCATGTATTTGTGTCTCTGGTTCTGTTTTTTTTGTTTGTTCATTAGTCTCCTGTATTAAGTGAGAACATGTAGTATTTAATTTTTGCTGCCTGGCTTATCTCACTAAGCATGATACTCTCCAGTCCCATCCATGCTATCACAAATGGTAGGAATTCTCTCTTTCTTTATGCTTCATAGAACTCCATTGTGTAAATGTACCAAAGTTTTTTGATCCATTCATCCACTGAAGGGCACTTAGGTTGTTTCCAGCACTTGGTTATTGTAAATAGTGCTGCTATAAACATAGGGGTGCATAGGTTCTTCTGATTTGGTGTTTTAGGATTCTTTGGGTATAATCCTAGCAGTGGAATCACTGGGTCATAAGGTAGTTCTATTTTTAGTGTTTTGAGGCAATTCCATACTGTCTTACATAGTGGCTGCACCAGCCTACATTCCCACCAACAGTGCACCAGGATTCCCTTTTCTCCACATCCTTGCCAGCACTTGTTGTTTGTTGATTTGTTGATGATGGTCATTCTGACAGGTGTGAGATGGTATCTTGTTGTAGTTTTAATTTGCATCTCTTTGATGGCTAGTAATGCTGAGCATTCTTTTGTGTGCGTGCCTGTTGGCCCTTTATGTGCCTTCCTTGGAGAAGTGTCTGTTCAGGTCCTTTGCCCATTTGTTAATAGGTTGTTTGTCTCCCTGGTGTTGAGTTATATTAGTTCTTTATATATTTTGGAGGTCAAACCCTTGTCTGATGTGTCATTGGCAAATATGTTTTTCCATATGGTTGGTTCCCTTTTTATTCTCTCGATGTTTTCTTTAGCTGAGCAGGAGCATTTTAGTTTGATGTAGTACCATTTGTTTATTTGTTCCTTTATTTCCCTTGTCTTGGAAGATATTTCAGTGAAAATTTTGCTGCATGGGATATCTGTAATTATCTAAATTCTTTAAGTCTCAGTTTATTTATCTGTCATGTGGGAAAAAATGGTGGTCCCTTCCTCATTAATACAACAGGAATGAATTGTGAGAATAAAATGAAACATTTCACATGAAGTTCCTATTGTAGTCCCTGGGACATAAATGTGAAGATATGGTGACCTAGGAAATGAAGTATACTTGGCCTTATTGGAGAGATTGTGGAAATGAAGACTAAAACCCCAACACAATGTCATTTTTTTCTCACCATTCTAATTGATGAAAATTAAAATCAACAATAATGTATGATGTGGGGAGGTTCATTGGAAAATGGGCACTTTAATAAACTACTAGTGAGATAACTTGCACAATGTTTATGGAAAGCAATTTTGCAACAATCTTTCTCCTTGCAACTCACCCTAGGGAAATATTGGCACAAGTGTATCTATAGACTTGTCTGACAATGGTCATTGAAGCACTTTTTGCAGTAGTTAAAAAAAAACCCAAAACTTAAAAACCCCAAAACAAAAATAACTTCCCCTAAACTTAAAACATCCAAAAGAACAATCTTTAAATAAACTGTATTTCCTCCATACCATGACTCCCTATGCAGGAGATTAGAAGAAAGAGGAAGATTGCGTGTATGCAGTGACAAGAAGAAATATCAAGGCCTTATTAAATGAAAACAGCAAGTTGCAGAATAACATGTAGACTATGATGTCATATATTTAACTCATATTCCATATTGCATTCTAAATCTCTCTCTTTCTCTCATGACTCTTGGGACAAAGTTTAGGCAATGATACTTGTAGTTCCTTTAAAAGACTGAGATTTCCTAAGCTTATGTTTCCTCAGGTCAGAGGTAAATGCAGTGTGTGCAGCATCACCTAGGCCCACCTCCATATTACCCTTAGTACTTGGGGATCAAAGGTAACTGATGCAAACATGAAGCTCATGATTCCTGTGAATAATAAAGCCCTTTGTCTTTGATTCAAGACTCTCATGTCTTCTGCCAGCTTCCATAAGATTGTGGAAGGTTAAAATCTCTGTCCCTTCACAGTTCTCATAAATGAAATATAAATGTTGAAAAGTACATATTTTATAAGTCTACAGTTTGATGAATTTTCACAATATAAAGTCACAAGTGTGACCAGCACCATATCCAAAAGAACATTACCAGCATCACAAAAGTCTCCTTCATGTACCCATCAGTCAAAACGTTCCCAAGGGTAACAAACTCCTCTGTAATAGCATGGATTAATGGACTATTTTTGATCTTGACATACCTCAAATCATGTAATATATACTTTTTGTGTCTGGATTTTTTCTTGCAACACTATGTTTATAAGATTCATCCATATTATTACAGGTAGTGGCCATTCATCATAATTATTATTATTAAAAAAATTTTATTATTGTTGTATTACATCTATCCCCTTTTTGCTCCCCTTTGTCCCCCTCCCCACCCACCCATTCCCCTCAAAGTCAATCCCACCTGTTGTCCATGTCCATGGTTCCTTTATACTAGGTTCTTGTCTAAACTGCTTCCCTTCCTTGCCTCTGCCTCTCCCCTCCCCTCAACCCCCTTCCCCATAACCACTGAAGGCCTATTCACTGTATTCATATATTAGGTACTATTTTGCTTGTTGTTATTTTTGTTCATTATTGTCCTATAATCGGTGAGATCATATGATATTGGTCCTTCACTGACTGGCTTATTTCACTAACCATAATACTCTTCCATCCATGTTGTTGCAAAGGGTACAAGTTCCTTCTTTCTTTCTGCTATATAGAATTCCATTGTGTAAATGGACCAAAGTTTTTTGATCCAATCATCCACCGATGGGCACTTAGGCTGTTTCCAGCACTTGGCTATTGTAAATAGTGCTGCTATGAACATAGGTGTACATAGGTTCTTATGAATTGGTGTTTCAGGATTCTTTGGGTATAGCCCAAGTAGTGGAATCGCTGGATCAAAAGGCATTTCCATTTTTAGTTTTTAAAGGAAACCCCATACTGTATTCCACAATGGCTGCACCAGCCTACATTCCCACCAACAGTGCACAAGGGTTCCCTTTGCCCTGCATCCTCGCCAACACTTGTTGTCTGTTGATTTGTTGATGATTGCCATTCTGACAGGTGTGAGGTGGTATCTTATTGTTGTTTTAATTTGCATTTCTCTGATGACTGGTGATGTTGAGCATTCTTTCATATGCCTCTGGGCCCTTTGTACATCTTCCTCAGTGAGTTGTCTGTTCAGGTCCTTTGCCCATTTTTTAATTGAGCTGTCTGTCTCCCTGGTGTTGAATTGCATTAGTTCTTAATGTATTTTGGAGATCAAACCCTTGTCTGAGGTATCATTGGCAATTATGTTTTCCCATACAGTTGGTTCCCTTTGAATTTTGCTGATATTTTCTTTAGCTGAACAGAAACTTTTCAATTTGATATAGTCCCATTTGTTGATTTGTTCTTTTACTTCCTTTGCCCTTGGTGAAGTATCAGTAAACATATTTCTGCATAGAATATCCAAAAGTTTACTGCCTATATTTTTCTCCAGGACCTTTATGGTGGCACTGCTTATGTTTAAATCCTTTATCCATCTTGAGTTGATTTTGGTGTATGGTGTAAGTTGGTGGTCTAGTTTTATCTTTTTGCATGTTGCTGTCCAGTTCTCCCAACACCATTTGTTGAAGAGACTGTCTTTACTCCATTTGATGTTCCTTCCCCCTTTGTCAAATATTAGTTGACCATAGAGTCCTGGGTTAATTTCTGGGCTTTCTATTCTGTTCCATTGATCTATATGTCTATTCTTATGCCAGTACCATGCTGTTTTGATGACAGTAGCCTTGTAGTATTGTTTAAAGTTCGGCATTGTGATTCCTCCTACCTTGTTTTGTTTTCTCAAGATAGCTGTGGCTATTTGTGGGTGTTTTTGGCTCCATATAAATTTTTGAAGTATTTTTTCTATTTCTGTGAAGTCTGTCATTGGTATTTTAATTGGGATTGCATTGAATCTGTAGATTGCTTTGGGTAGTATGGACATTTTAATGATGTTAATTCTTCCCATCCATGAACATGGTATATGCTTCCATTTACTTGTATCTTCCTTGATTTCTTTCTTCATTGTTCTGTAGTTTTCTGAGTACAGGTCTTTTACCTCCTTAGTTAAGTTAATTCCTAGGTACTTTATTTTTCTTGTTGCTATGGTAAATGGGATTTGTTTTTTCACTTCTATTTCTGTTGTTTCATTGTTGGTATACGAAAATGCTTTTGATTTCTGGATATTGACTTTATACCCAGCTATTTTGCTAAATTTGCTAATTAGGTCGAGTAAGTTTTTGGTGGAGCCAATCGGGTTTTGTATGTACACTATCATATCATCTGCAAATAATGACAGTTTGACTTCCTCCTTTCCAATTTGGATACCTTTCATTCCTTCTTCTTCTCTGATGGCTATAGCTAGAACTTCCAAGACAATGTTGAATTGAAGTGGAGAAAGTGGGCAGCCTTGTCTTGTTCCTGATCTTAGGGGGAAAACTTTCAGTTTTTGTCCATTAAGTATGATGTTGGCTTCAGGTTTCTCATAGATGGCCTTTATGATGTTGAGGTATCCTCCCTCTATTCCCATTTTTTTTTTTTTTATTATACAAAAGATAGGCTATGTTTATTTAGAGTCACAAGCAGTTGACTTACTCAGTGTGACTCAAACACAAGAAGCCATTTCCACTTCACTCCATTCAGAGTCCTAGAGCTAGGGCCAGAGTGGAAGGAGTCCTGCTGGGGCCTGCTCACAGGTTTACAAGTTTCTCGTTGAGGGCGATCTGTGGCTGTGTGAGATTAGCCAAGTAGGTCACCATTAGCAGGTCATTGATATTGCTGTTGAGCATGGTCTCGAAGTCTTCGGCAGCTATCTTGGGTACTTGGTTAACCAGGCTCATCAAGAAGTGGCCCACAGTGTTGTCAGCTGACACCTTTCCAGACAGTACATCTTCCGCATACTGCAGCACTGTGCTGAGGGCGTCCTGGATGCGGGCAGAGGATCCTGCTACCTGCTGCAAGTCGCTGGAGAGTCCAATCACCTGGTTGGGGCTAAAACAGGTCTTCATGATCAGGTCAACTCCAATGCGTTCGGTATCGTAATATGCGTATTTCACTGTCAGAGGTGTGAACATCACTCGCATGGTTCTCCCAGGGACACCCATTAAAGTGCTGACATAAGCCTTGATGCTCATGTGCCCATTCTGGAGGCTCGTGTCCACAGTGAGGTGAATGGGGTTGGGGGTTTCCCTGCTGTAGTACTCATGGATCAGCACAGAGTGCTCAGTGATGTCATGGCCTGTAGCATACCAGCCCAGGATGAGCTCATTTGGAGAAACTTTCTTGTGCAATTCATACATATTCTTAGCAAATTCCATGTCAACAGCCACCTCATCTTCTGACTCGTTGTGAGGCACTGAAAAGCAATTGGTGACTTCCACTGAGTGCTTGTCAGCGGTTCCCAGTAAAGTCCTGATTACTTGGGCAGCACCCTTGTTGCGTCGCTCATAGATGTCCACGATGGAAGCCAAAATGACCGGGTGCAGCCAGACCACACGGCCACTGGGGAAAGGGCCTGGGAGAGCAGGGCCAACCAGTGACTGCGCCCAGCTCTGCGCTGGGACCGCCACCGAGGCCAGGGTCTGGCCCAGCGCTGCGCTCGCTGCCGCTGCTGCCACAGGGTCTGGGGAGGATGCTGGCGCTGGAGTGGGAGCTGGAACCGGCTCTGGCACTGGAGCCAGCGTGCAGCTGAGGCTGGGGCCAGTTCTAGGGCTGATGCAGGGGTCTCAGCTGCGGTTGGCGGGGCCGCAGCAACACTCTCCGGTCCTGCCAGTGTGGCCATCTTGTCAAGAGGAGAGCAGCATGCAGCGGAAGGCTCTATTCCCATTTTGCTGAGGGTTTTTATCATAAATGGTTGCTGCACTTTATCAAATGCTTTTTTAGCATCTATTGATATGATCATATGGTTTTTATCTTTCAATTTGTTGATGTAGTGTATTACATTTATTGATTTACAAATGTTGTACCATCCTTGCATCCCTGGGATGAAACACACTTGATCATGGTGTATGATCTTTGTAATGTACTCCTGAATCCAGTTGGCTAATATTTTGTTGAGAATTTTAGCATCTATGTTCATCAGAGATATTGGCCTGTAGCTTTCTTTCTTAGTTGTGTCTTGCCCTGGTTTTGGGGTTAGAATAATATTGGCCTCATAGAAAGAGTTTGGGAGTCTTCCCTCTTCCTGTATTTTTTGGTATAGGTTAAGAAGGATAGGAGTTAGTTTTTCTTTAAATGTTTGGTAAAATTCACCTGTGCATCCATCTGGTCCAGGGCTTTTGTGCTTTGGGAGATTTTGGATTACTTCTTTAATTTCATTAGTTGTTATTGGCCTATTCAGGCTTTCTGCTTCTTCTGGGTTCAGTTTTGGTAGATTATACCTTTCCAGAAATGTGTCCATTTCATCTAGGTTGTCATATATTTTGTCATATAATTGTTTGTAGTAATTTCTTACAATCTTTTGTATTGCTAAGGTATCAGTTGTGATTTCCCCTCTTTCAATTTTGATTCTGTTTATTTGGGTCCTCTCATTTTCTTGATGAGTCTGGATAAGGGCTTGTCAATTTTGTTTATTTTTTCAAAGAACCAGCTCCTGGACCTGTTGATTCTTCGAATTGTAGTTTGAATTTCTGAGTTTTTCAGTTCTGCTCTGATCTTGATGATTTCCTTCCTTCTAGTTTCTCTGGGCTTTGTTTGTTGTTGCTCCTCTAGTTCTTGCAGCTTTGTGGTTAGGTCATTTTTATGAACTTCTTGTAACCTGTTTTGGAAGGCCTGTATTGCTATAAATTTCCCCCTGAGAACTGCCTTTGCTGTATCCCATAGGTTTTGGGCTGTTGTGTGTTCATTGTCATTAGTTTCCAGGAACTTTTTGATTTCATCTTTGATCTCATTGTTGACCCCTTCATTGCTTAAAAGCGTTATTCAGTCTCCATGAGTAGAGAATTTTTGGTTTTTCCACTTGAGATTGGTTTCTAGTTTCAAGCCATTGTGATATGAGAAGATGCTTTGTATGATTTCCATTTTCTTGTATTTGTGGAGGCTTGTCTTGTGACCTACCATGTGGCCTATCTTAGAGAATGATCCATGTGCATTTGAAAAGAATGTGTATTTTGCTTCTTTGGGGTAAAAGACTCTGTATACATCAGTTAGTTCCATTTCCTCTAGAGTGTTGTTCAGTGCCACAACATCTTTGGGGAGTTTTGGTTTGGGAGATCTGTCGATTGTTGATAGTGAGTTATTAAAATCCCCTAAAATTAGTGTGTTGCTGTCTATATCTTTCTTAAATTCTTCTAAGATTTTCCTTATATATTTTGGAGCTCCTAATTTGAGGGCATATATGTTTACCAGAGTTACTTCTTCTTGATGAGTTGTTCCCTTAAGTATTATATAATGTTCTTTTTGTCCCTTTTTATGGCGTTCATTGTAAAATCTATTTTGACTGAAATAAGTATTGCTACTCCAGCTTTTTTTTTCATGTCCATTTGCTTGATATATATTTTTCCATCCCTTCACTCTCAATCTGTGTCGATCTTTCGTTCTGAGGTGGGTCTCTAGAAGACAGCATATATGTGGGTCATGTTGTCTTATCCATTTGACTACACTATGTCTTTTGATTGGTGTGTTTAATCCATTTACGTTCAAGGTTATTATTGATTGATACTTATCCATTGCCATTTTCTCCCTTTGTATGTGTATTCCTCTTTGGCTTTCTCTGTTTCTTCATTTTATTTATTTATTTATTTTTAAACCAGACCCTTTCACATTTTTTGCAATGATGGTTTGGTAGAGATATATTCTTTTAGTCTTTTTTTTTTTTTTTTTTTGTCTGGGAAACTCCTTATTGCTCCTTCTATCTTGAATGAGAGCCTTGCTGGGTAGAGTATTCTTGGTTGCAGGCCTTTGTTTACCATTACTTGAAATATTTTTTACCATTTCCTTCTGGCTTGAATTGTTTCTGTTGAATAATCATTTGATAGCCTTTGGAGCCCCCTTATATGTTATTTGTTGTTCCTCTCATGATGCTTTTAGGATTCTCTCTTTGTCTTTGAAATTAGCCATTTTAATAATAATGTGCCTTGGTGTTGGTCTGTTTGGGTTGATCTTCATTGGGACCCTCTGTGCTTCCTGAACTTGATTAATGTTTTCACTCATGTTAGGGAAATTTTCTATCATGACTTTTTTGAACAGGTTTTCCATTCCTTGTTTCTCTTCTCCTTCTGGTATCCCTATGTAATGGATGTTATTACATTTCATGTTGTCCTGCAGCTCTCTTAACCTCTCTTCAGTCTTGTTCAGCCTTTTTTAATTCTCTTGTACTGTCTTGGAGTATTTGTCTATATTATCCTCCAACTCGCTGATCTGGTCCTCTGCTTCCTCTTGCCTACTGTTGATTCCTTCTACTGTATTCTTCAATTCAGAAATTGTATTCTTCATTTCCTCCTAGCACTTACTCTATGTCCTTTTTGATGCTGTTGTAGCTCTCAGTAAGTTCCTTGTAACTTTCCTGGAGTTGTTTATAGTTTTCTTTGAGCTGGCTAAGCTCATTGAGCTTCTGTATCATCATTCTTTTGAATTCCTTATCTGATATTTTGTGTGCCTGTGTTTCATTTGGTGATCTTTCTGGGGATTCTTCCTTTCCTTTTGGTCATGGACTGATTCTTTTTTTCCCCATTTTGGGTCTCTGTTGTTGCTTGCGCTATTTTTTTTTTCCCCCTCTGATTAATCTGCTTTGCTTCCTTTCTGTAGTTGAGCACCCTTTTGTGTTAGGAGATTTGTGGAGCTCAGTGTTGCAGTCTCCTAGATTTTCTCCACTTGTTCTTGTTGTGGCCTTTATTTGGGCTTTCTGGTTGTATTCTGGATTGGTTGTGTATGTTGCTCCTTTCCTTCCAGTCATGACACTCCTTCTATCCTTTCTCACAGAAATGAGGATAGGGAGAATCAGAAAGCCTCAAGTATGAGTAAATAGTGTAAGCCTATGTATATAGTTGCCGCATCTGCCTACCTGTTCACCCTTAGTGGTCCCTGATTGGTCCAGGTGGAGCCAGGACCTGTGGGCTTTTAGCAGGAAAAAAAAGAGAAAAAGAAAAAAGAAAAAGGAAAAAAAAGATAATAATAATAAGAAGAAGAAAGGGTTTAGATGGCTGTTTTTTCTTAATAATCCCTGATTGGTCCGGATGGAGCCAGGACCTAAGGGCTTTTAGTAGGAAAAAATACACACACACACACACACACACACACACACACCCATTAAGGTGGCTGTTCACCCTTAATGATCCCTGATTGGTCCACGGCCTGTGGGCTTATAGCAGAGAAAAAAAAAATTAAAAAGTGAAAAAGAAGAAAAAGGAAAATATAAGAAGAAAAAGAAAAAATAATAATAAAGAAAGGGTTTAGGTGGCTGTTCCCATTTATGATCTCTGATTGGTCCAGGTGGAGCCAGGACCTTTGAACTTTAACAGGAAGAAAAGAAAAATAAAAAATAAAAAAAAAAAAAGGAAGGAAAAAAAAAAGAAAAAGGAAGAAAGAAAAGAATAGAGAAAGGGTTTAGGTGGCTGGGGAGGGAGGAATACTTACATTGAGGACTGGGAATGGGTTGTAGCCAGAGAGTGAGTAGACTTTAAATTAAGAGTAGGGGGAGGGTCTTGAGTATTTAGGTGGATTGAGATAGGGGAGGATTAAAAATATGTGGGAAGTAACTTTTGAAAAGGATATGTTAGGGATTAATAGTTCATCTAGCTCTCAGTGTAACTCAGGTGCTTGAGATTAGCAGAAATCCATTTCCTGAGTCTTCCTCTTTTTCTTGGTCAGGTCTCTGCAGTCTACAGTCTAGGTGGTTTTGGGGTGGCAGGGCCTATGATTGTCACAGTCAGGGCTGATTCTGAGTGTCAGCCTCCAGGTAGGCTGGGCCTTTAGTAGCCTAGCTGGGTTTTAGGGCTGCCGTTGTTCTGGGGCCCTCCCTTTTCTTCTGTTTGAAGTCCCGCAGGGTGCTCCCTCCAACTCCTGGTGGAGGTTCCTGCCTGTAATGGGCACCTGGCACCCCTGCAGGACAGCCTGCAACCTCACTGGTTCCTGTGATGACTGGCCCTGCCCCCATAGCTCCCAGAGGAGGCTGCCCCCATCTGCCAACAGTGCCCAGGGACTGCCAACACTGCCCAACTCCCCTGGGCGAGGGCCAATCCTCCAAGCAGACCAGCTCTCCAAGGATTCCTTCATGCTGCCTATGTGATGCAGACCCTCGCAGCATGTCTGCCTTTGTCACTGGGAATGCGTGGGTCAGTTGCCTCAGCTACAAGTTCCCTGCTTGCAGTTCAGAGTTTCCAAGGGAGCCTGGGGGCCTGTGTAGATGTGCAGGATTGGGCCTCCCCACTTGCAGGGGCTTCAAGCTGCTGTTTCCCTGGTAGCCCAGCAGCATTGTTTTCGGCCCTCTCACCGCCCTGGCCAGTGCAGTCCCTGCTCCTGCTCCCTGCAGGACTCTTCTCCTCCGCCTCTGGCCCAGTGAGGAGCTTCCTCTCCCTGTTGTCAGAGCAAGGCTCTCACACAGTTCCTCCCCTGCAGGAGTTCAATTCCTCGTTCCCTAAGGCATTTGCCCTCGCTGCCCACACTTCACTGTTCAGATTTCTAGTCACCAGGAAGCCTGGAGCTGGCTTCAGTTAAACACGCCCCTTTGGGTAGAGCCGCCACTGCCCAGAGCGGACCTCGGCCCACTGGCCAGTTTGCAACTATCTCACCTGCTCTCCTCTAGGTCTCTGCTGCCTCTGGGCTGTGAGTGTAGATGCTACTCCTGAGTGTAGATGCTGACTGCTCCAATTCTTAGGTACCTGAAGACGTCTTGTGCTCCCTAACCTATCCTCCAGCTGCTCTGATACTCGGAGAACACCATCAGCACTGCTCTCTACTCTGTCGCCATCTTTGATCTAAGTCCGTTCATCATAATTATTGTTGTCAACTTCCTTTCACGATCACCAGCAAGGCCATCTGCAGAACCCTCACTCCCACTTACCCTCCCATCCAACCTGTTTTTATTTTTTGTATGTTTTATTGATTATACTGTTACACTTGTCCCAAGTTCTTTTTCCTTCACTCCCTGCCACCCAAGACACCTATTCACTCCTATAGTCTCATCCCTTTAGTTCATGTCCATAGGTTGTGCATATAAATTCTCTTTCACCCTTTCCTCTATTATTCTTATCCTTCCCCTATCTTTCTTGTACCCACCAATTATGTTTCTTAATCCCTGCACCATTTCCCCATTTTGCCCCAATCCCTCCTAGCTGATAACCCTTCCAATGATCCCTATACCTATGTTTCTGGTCCTATTCTGGTTGTTTGCTTGGTTTGTTTTTATTTTCCTTTTTATTTTTTAGGTTCTATTGTTGATAGTTGTGAGTTTGTTGTCATTTTAATGTTCAAAGTTTTGATTTTCTTCTTTTTCTTAAATAAGTTCCTTTAACATTTCATATAATAAGAGCTTGGTGATGATGAACTCCGTTAGCTTTACCTTGTCTGGGAAGCACTTTATCTGCACTTCCATTCTGAATGATAGCTTTACTGGATAGAGTAATCTTGGTTGAAGGTCCTTGCTTTTCATCACTTTGAATGTTTCTCGCCAGGCCCTTCTAGCCTGCAAAGTTTCTTTTGAGAAATCAGCTGATAGTCTGGATAGGAACCTCTTTGTAGGTAACTCTTCCTTTCCCTTGCTGCTTTTAAGATTCTCTCTTTATCATTAATCTTTGGCATTTTAATTGTGATGTGTCTTGGTATGGTTCAATTTGGATCTAGCTTGTTTGGGAGTCTCTGTGCTTTTTGGACTTGTATATCTATTTCCTTTGCCAAACTTGGAAATTTTTCCTTTATTATTTTTTCATACAAATTTTCAATTTCTTGCTCTTCCTCTGCTCCTTCTGGTGCCGCTGATTCAGATGTTGGCATGCTTAAAGTTGTCCCAGAGGTTCTGAAGCCCTCCTTTTTGTTTTTCAGTTCTTGTTTCCACTTTCTGTGCTGGCTGACTTTATTTCTTCCTATGTTCCAAATCATTGATTTTAAACCCACATTCCTTCCCTTTACCATCGGTTTTGTATGTATTTACCTTTGTTTTACTTGGCCTAGCCTTCACTGTTTCCCTTTTGTGCTTACCATACTCAAGCACATCTATCAAGTCTGTGAGCATCTTTGTTACCAGAGTTTTAAACTGTGCATCTTTCAGACTGGCTATCTGTTTTTTCTGTCAGGCTGGCTATTTCTTTGTCACTTAGTTTGGCCACTGGGACTATGATTTGTGCCCTTTTTTGAGTCATATTTCTCAGTTTCCACATCTTTACAGGCTCCCTGTTTCTTAGGTAGAGCTGTCACATCTGTTATTTGTAAGGGGCAGAGCCTTAGGTACTTGTCAGTGTGCGGTAGCCCTGATTAGCATGTTGTGGCACTGTATGTTGGGGAGGGGTTTGAAAGGGAACTATACTGATTGCTCAGCATTCACTCTCTTTTCAGGCACTTCTCCTACTTCCCATATGGGGATAGCTCCTCTCTAGTTTCATGGTTCCCAGAGTAGGTGGGTCTGTGGATGTTTCAGGACTGTGGGGTCCTCTAAATAAATGGCTTCTTCCGTTACCCTAGTAGTTAGTCTGTCCTAACCTCACTGATTTTCACAGTCAGTAGAAGCAACGTGACTTTATTTTCTTCACTGGGGCTGGAACTGTGAGCCACATAATTTGGTTTGGTGCTGGGAGCATTCAATGGGTGTCCCTACTATGATTTCTTTTTTCATTGGCCAGCCGATCCCTGCCACTCTTCCACCTGTGCTGCCAACTCATGCAGCTGCACTGCCAACCCACACTGGCAATCAATTCACCTAATTGCTTTCTCTGTGTCCTGGCCCTGCACCTCCTATCTGTCTGAATGTATATTTCTTTCTTCTATCTTTTATTTGTTGGACTTCCATGAAGTTCAACATTTTGGAATTTCCGGACATCTTTAGTTTTGTGGTAGATATGCCTAAATCTGGTTGTTGGGGGAAGACACAAAATGTCTATCTATGCCTCCATCTTGGATCTCTATTTCTTGACTTCATTCCCTATTACATTCTCTGCCACTTATTTCTTCTAACTGCACTGCTATCCTTGTTATCCACTGAGCACACAAGGTCTGAATCTCTCTGTACTAATGATCTTAGTGCGTGGTACACTTTTTCTCCCTGATTGCATAGTTTCTTCTTTTCCCACTTCTTTTAAGTCTGCTCAGTGTCACCTCAAGGAAGTCTACCTCAGCAATGTTATTTAAAATAGAAATGATTTTCCATTTCCCTGTGCTTCTTATCTTTTTTATCTTGCTGTTTTTTTAATAGCATGCCATATAATTTACTTTCTTATTACATATATTGTTTACTGTCTGTCTTCTACCACTAGAATGTAAACTCCACGAGGACATGAATTCTTTTGTGTTTAGTTTACTGATGTATACCAAGCTCCTGGAATAGTGTAGATAGATGGTATGTGCTTAGTAAATATTTGTTTAATGAATGAATGAACTTCCATAAATCTCAATTTATTGATACTGTCCTAAAGAAGTAGCTGTCTTTTAAGTTGGATCCCTGCAATGACCAGTCACTTGATGTAGACTGCCCCCTAGGAAGCAATGAAAACTTGATCCAGGCAGTACCCATCAGCTAAGAAGTGTTTATGGGAAGGGACTCAACAGTGAGTCCTAAATAGGCAGCCTGCCATGCAACCATGCAATGAATGACTTAGTCATGAAGGAAGGGGGTGGGTCTGGGTGGTCTCATAGCATCTACTGAGTAAACATAACTGTGAGAGAAAGATTGGTGCAATGAACCTGCCGCTACTGCAGTGGTCTTGGGACTTCAGTTGATATTCATCTCCCTTTCCTGCTATTTGTTCTCAATCTCAGGCAGAACTCCTGGCCTACGTGGTTTTCCTGTTGAGGTGACTCAGGAGAAGTAATCCTTAAAGAATCTGTCCTTTGCAAACTGGCTGCTGTGCTTGTTCATTTACCATCAAACTGGTCAGAGGAAGACCATGAGGCATCTGATGGGCCACATAGTTGCTACAAATATTCCTCCCTGTTTTCATGTCATAGCAGTTATACCTCTACCTGGTAATCAAGGTCAATTATGCTGCCAGTATGGTATCTTCCCACACTGGCTTGCTGGTGTCTTATATGAGGAGCCCAAAGTTGGTGTTGTTTTTGCATCCCCAGGTGTAAATGTTCCCCTGCTTGGAAACATGAGAGGCAGAGATGGGAAGCATAGGTTCCCCAAATAAATTATTGGAAGTGATGATGTGTAGAGCCACTTGTATGTTAATTCCTTGGTTTCCAGATCTGTTTATTTCACCTACTGGGAACACAGCACCATATAATCATCGTTGATTTAGGATGTGTGCCATATTCTAGAGGGTAGAAGCTCATTCTTGTAGGTTATTATCCTCAGTTGGCACATTGGCTGTGCCTTGAATAGGTCATTTAACTGCTTTCTGGTTTGCAGTTTCTTTGTGATATTGAATGCAGTAGTACTAGTACATCCTGTGAGCAGGAGACCACTGCTAGACCACTTTACTATAAAATGCACCCTTTGGTCCAATAAGACATAACATGAGATCTTGGGTTGGTGGATCAAACATTCTATAAGCTCTTTAAGCATGGTGTTGGCTGAGACCCTGAAGGCAGAGCCCTGAAGGCAAACTCATATTTGGAATGTACTATGTTGACTCCCTTCCAAGGTAAAGTATTCTAGTATAATTAATGTGCTGTCAAGTGACTGGTTGGCCTCCTTGAGAGATGGTGCCATAATAAGACCATTGGCTAGTACCTGTGGTTGACATTAAACATTCAGTGGTAGAATTAGTCTTGGTGAGTGAGAGCCCATGACTTCCATACCCATCATCATGCCCATTCAGTTCACACACCTATTATGCCAGCATTGGGAGAGCTGATGATAGAGGATAGTTGAATCATTTTGTCTACCTGATTTTTAGTGTCTTTTCTGTGGGGGACAGTAACAGATATGAAAATCTATATTTCATAACCATTTTAGTTTGTCCATTCACAGGCCTCTGTCTCAGAATCCTTTGTTCATCTTCTTATCTTGCTTTTTCCAGCCTTGTGACCTACCAACTAAGTCATTTGCCACTGACTATGAGTTATATATAGTCTTCCTTTGGCTACTTCTTTTTCCACACTAAGTAGATGATTATGTGTACTGCTTCAAAACTGTACTCATTGGGAGGATTGTCCTACACCACTCACTTTTAGGGCCACCTGTCAGTGGAGCTGTAGCACAACTACTATCCATTTTCTGCTTCCACCCATTTACTGAGTCAATCTATCTGTAAATAATGCCTCATGTTTTTTCCTCTCTGTCCTCTCAGTGAGTCATAAGAGATCTTAGGGTTTAGGTATTAGCTTAGGGAGAAAAAGTGATGGTGAATCACATGGAAGTCTGGCCACTTGTTTATATAATTATTTGTTTCTCTGGACCTGTTCATGCTTTATCCAAGATCTACCACATCTATCTTATAAGGGACTACTGTGGGCTTATTCTTCCTTAGGACTCTGTGGGTCTGATAGAACCTCACTTAAAATAATTATTCTGGCTGCAAAGTCACTTGCTGCTTCATTGTCAGCTACTTAATCTTTGCTTAGGCCTGGATGCTCACCAAGAGCAATTTTCCCCCAATTTTCAAGTGTATAGTTCTGCAGTACTATTATTATGCAACCATCATAACCATATTGTTGTGCATCATATTGTTGTGCAACTATCATGACCATACATTTCCAGGACTCTTTTCCTTATGAAAAAGAGAAACTCTGTACCCATTAAACAACTCCCCATTCTCCCTTCCCACTGTCCTTGGAGACCACCATTCTAGTTTCTCTGTCTATGAGGTACTACTATAATTACCTCATGGAAGAGAAATCATACAGTGTATTTGTCCTTTTTATCTGGCATATTTTACTAAAGTCCTCAAGGCTCATCCTGTTACCACACATATCAGAGTTTTCCTCCTTTTAAAAGCTGAATAATATTCCATTGTACATATATACCATATTTTAAGGAATAGTTCTTTTGTTGTTTGTTTTAAATGATATGAAATTTTGTATTGCTGGTGGCATGGTCTCACTCTAGAACTCTGGAGTCTACACTGTGATTCATTTACTAAAATGTACATAAATTTCAGTGGGCATCTTTGTCTACCACATATGCCTCTGAAACAACAAAATGTGTCAGACTGTATGGTTCAAGGGCTAGCCTGATTTGTTGCAGGGCCTTTTCCTGCTCTGAGTCCCATCAGAGTGGGCAGCATTTTGTGTTATTTGGTAAGTGGGTTGAAGAAGCATTCCCAGGTGTGGAATATTTTCCCACCAGGATCTGAATAGGTTTATCAGGAATTGTGTGGGATGCAATAATTTGTTTTTTTTCTTTGAAGGATATGTTACATCATGCCTCAAACCACTAAAAACTTTATTGATGGGTAGGTTCCTGAATCTTCATAGGCTTTTTCTTCCATTCTTTGTTTTATCACTTCTTGCTTATTTGTTTCCATACTGTAATGCCATCAATATCTCAGCCAATGTGATGTTCTGCATGATGTCCAACCAGTCAAGTTCTCTCTGGGCCACAGAGTACTTTGTCCATAGGTCTAAGAAAGGGAGTATTTACATAGTCCCAGGGCAAGACTGCAAATATATACCATTGTTCATTTTAGGTAAATACAAACTGCATCTGTTCCTCATTTTTAACAAGTGTGGAAAAGAAAACATCTTCCAAATCAATGGCTGCATGTTACTTATCTGAAACATGTTTATCTATTGTATAAATACCACATATAGCACAGTTATGACTTGTTCCATTTGCACTTAATCCATTATCATCCTCCATTGTCTATCTTGGTTTGGCAGGGCCAGACTGGTAAATTAGAGGAAGATAGAATGGTGACAACCTTTCCTTCCTTTAGATCTTTAAGAGTGGCAATAATTTCTGCCTTTCCTGTAAAATACAATATTGTTTCTGATGTAACCACTTGACTAGGGACATAGGGGGCTATTTCAAAAGGAGCTTCTTCACTTGGCTGCTCCCAGTATGATAGTTCTCATACTATAGACAGAGGAATAAATGTGAGGAATGTGCCAACTACCAAATATGTTTGTTCTATTCCATTAAATAGGTTCATAGATCCAGTGGACCCACTGGGGCCTAGTCTAATAGGGATTTCATGATGATGTTTTGGTTCACTGGGTATCAATCACATCAGATCCTATACCCGAGGGTCTAAAAATGTTGGGGAGGTAATTGGTTTTTCCTGGAAGGTCAACCTGCAGGGGTCAATTATTGACACATTAGCCCTTCTCAACAAAATATAAATTCAGTTCCCAACCTTGTTGTTAAGGCTGGGTTATAAAAAGATTGTTGAGGAGATATTTTTTTCTTTGCCCATTGTCCATGTTGTGGCAGGTAATTTTTTTTTTTTTTTTTTTACTGGTGTGTGACTTTTTTGAAGATGCTATTTTATGTGAGGTGTTCCTAATGTCTTGCATAGTATGGGTTGTGCCTTTTGTCTCTATGAGCAAGTCATCAGAATGAAAGCTTTTTCTACCAGGTAGTAGCATCTGGCATTAGGTGGGTGGATGGTTTCAATGCTTGCTTATGTCTCTGGATAACTAACTTTACTTTGTTTTGGCCCTTGAGGATTTTGGTTACCTTCCTACCTGTGTGTTAGGGGATGAATTGTATCCCTCCAAAACCAATATGTTGAAGCCTGAATCTTTAGTACCTTCAAGTGACTGTAGTTCAGAGATAGGTGTTCTTTTAAGAGTGAACTTAAACAACAGAGAAACACCAGATATGCATGTGCACAGAGGAAAGACCAGGTGAAGACACACTGAGAAGGAGGCTATCTGCAAGCCAAAAAGAGAAGCCTTTAAGAGAAAACAAATCTGTTGACACCTTGATCTCAGATGCCCAGAAAATAAATTTCCTTGTTTAAGTCAACCAGTCTGTGGCATTTTGTTATAGTGGCTACAGCAAACTTATATATCATGTTGAAAATAGATTTTACAAAATCTCTTAATTGTTAATAACTGCAGCAGGATGTTATTCAAGGTTGATAGTCATCAATGTCCTTATATTTCTATGAGTTTTACTATAAATATTGTGAAGTTGTGTGGGTTGTATAAAAGTCTATAATTGTCTTGTGAAAGAATTTTATCTTTTGTTAGTATGGAATATACCATTTTATTATTTATTATTTATTTATGTGTATAATCTTCTAATCACATTTGGTCTAATAACATTGCTATTCTCTCTCTTTTCCCTCCAACCCAATACTCCTCCCTTTCTTCATATTGTTGGATGGCATATGTGCAAATTTTGGAATCTATATATACATATACATATACATATATATATAATGTAGATTATATATAATATATTCTGATATTCTGTCCAGAAAAAGTTCAGCTATTGTTAATATAATGAGAACAGTTTGTGCAGCATCAATGTAGCACTGCAGCCAAGGAGGGTGGACTGGAATGCACATGTATGAACAATGGCAACTTGACTATACTAGTTACTGGGGGCAGTAGATGCCACTGAGTGAGCATGTGTACCATGTGGCCATCACATTCAAAATGAGTAAAATAATGACTCTGTATCAAAATTGTGTTAAGCTTAAACATTCATCTGAAGAAACTATTTGGATGATTCAGAGGCCACAGCCATGGACAACTGGTGATTGGCAGCTTCATCACAACAATGTGCCTGTGCATGCATCAAGTTTCATGCATCACATCTCATGCAGAATATTTGGCAAAACATTAAATCACCCAGGTGACTCAGCCCACAACAGCCCAGATTTAGTGTCCTGTGACTTCTGGCTTTTCCCAAAAACTAAAATCACTTTTGAAAGGGAAGATATTTCAGATGAACAATGAGATTCAGGAAAATGTGACAGGGCAGCTGGTGGCAATTGTGACAACTGTGTGAGGTCCCAAGGTGCCTACTTTGAAGGGGATTGAGACATCATTGTCCTATATACAATATATCTTATGTCTTGTATCTTCTTTAATTAATGTCTCTATTTTTCATATTACATGGCAAGATACCTTCTAGACAGACAATAATCTATGTATTAATCTATTTAATTCTTGAATTCAATTCAAATTTTGAATTAAGGTGAAAATATATATTCAGTGTTACTTAACAACCCATATATATGTATTTTAAATTTTGGGCTATGTCTCTTTATTGTTGAGTTGTAAGAGGTCTTTACATATTCTGGATATTAGACTCTTAGCTGATACATAATTTGCAAGTATTTTCTCTTATTCTGAGGGTCATATTATTATTTTTCTGATAGTATCTTCTGAAGTACAACAGTTTTTAATTTTGACAAAGTTTTACATATGTATTTTAATTTGAGTGTGCTTTTGATGTCATTTCTCAGAATCCATTGCTGAAACCAATGTTACATAATTTTTCTAAAAGTTTTATGATGTTTTACTCTTATATTTAGATATATAATTCATTTCACGGTATGAGGTAGGGGTTTATATATGGTGTGAGGTAGAGATGAAAATTTATCCTTTTGCATGTGGCTATCCAGTTGTCCCAGCACCATATATTCAAAAGATTTCTTTCCCTCATTGAATGGTCTTACCAATCTCAAAAATCAATTAATCATAAAAATAAGAACTTATTTCTGGACTCTCAACTTTATTCCATCGATCTATATTTATCTCCTTATGCCAGTAGCACACAATCTTGGATTATCATAGTTTTTAAGTGAGTTTTGAAATTGGGAAGTGCGAGTTCTCCAACTTTATTTTTCTTTCTCAAGATTGTTTTGGTTATTTTTTGTCCTTTGAATTTTTATATAAACTTTAAAATTAATCTTTTAAATTCTGCAAAACCAGTTGGAATTTTGACAGGAAGAGCATTCCATATGCACATGGAATGCTTTCTAAGATAGAATGCTTTCTAAGATAGAGTTAGACATTTCCACTATCTATTTGAAAGGAATATCATCTAATTTACATGCTAGTATGAAAAAAAATATATTGCCTATGTACATGAATCATATAGTTTAGTAGTTTGCAAATTCCATCCCAAATTGGTTTTCATTCTCAGCATCTTTTCTAAAGATTGACTAATTTCTCAACATACCAATTACCAGTTGGTTGTTAATTAAAACATAAATTTTTAACAAAATCTACATATTATACACCCACAAACAAACACATATTATTATTATTATTATTGTTATTATTATTTGGGGGAGCATATTATGCTTTATTTCAAGAAAGGTAAAAACTCAACTGAAATGCAAAAAAAGACTTGTGCAGCGTACAAAGGTACTGTGGCTGATGGAATGTGTCACAGGCAGTTTGTGAAGTTTCATGTTGGAGACTTCTTGCAGTATGCTCCATGGTCATGTAGAGCAATTGAAGCTGATTGAGACACTGAGAACAATGTTATACCATGCAGGAGATTGCCAGGATACTCAAAATATCCAAATCAATAAAATTATTGGTGAAAATGAAAAATGTCTTTTATAAAAGTTTTTATTATGCTGTTACAGTTGTCCCAATTTCTTTTCCCTTTGTTTCCCTCCCCTCAACACCCCCTTCCCCCTATCAATCCCACCCCTACTTACATGTCCATGGGTCCTGCATGTAAGTTCTTTGGTTTTACCTTTTTCTGTACTATTCTTAACATCTCTATTCTGCACCCACCAACTATGCTTCTTAATCCCTGCACCTTTTCCCCCTTCTTTCCAGTATCCATGATTCTGTTCCCTCTGTGGTTGTCTGCTTAGCTTGTTTTTGTTTTTACTTTTTAGATTCTGTTGTTGATCATTGTAAATTTGTTTGTTTTTTCTTCTTACAGAGTTTATTATTTTTAGAGAGAGGGGAAGGGAGAGAGGCAGAGAGGAAGAGAAACATCAATGTATGGTTGCCTTTCATCTGCCTCCAGCTTTGGACTTGGCTGGAGACCTGGCTTGCAACCTGGTTATGTGCCCTGTCTGGAAAATTGAACCAGTGAACTTTGGGTTCGCAGGCTGGCATCTTATCCACTGTGACATTAGCTAGGGCTGCAAACACATATTTTTAAACAGTGAATAAGAAAGATAGAATGTATTCTATGTAATCTACATCCACATTTTTTCTTTTTCCTTAACTGCATTCAATTTTTCTAAGAGTAATTGCAAGTAAGATGATTTTCCCATCTTATGAAATAATTGCAATCTAAGAAGTTAACCAGCAGTAATGCAGATACAAGTAAAATACAGAATTATACCTTATTTAGTAAAGTCTATTTATAGCAAGATTCTTTTAAAGCATTCATGAGTTAAAGTTGGTTCTTATCCATTCAGCTGCCCTATGTCTTTTGATTGGTGCATTTAATCCATTAACCTTTAAGGTTATTATTGATAGGTACTTATTCATTATCTACTTTTCCCTTTGTACTTGTGTTCTTGTCTGTCTCTTTCTGTTTCTTTGTCTTAAAGCAGACCCTTTAGCATCTCTTGTAATGCTGGTTTGGTGGAGATGAATTCTTTTAGCCTTCTTTTGTCTGGTAAACTCCTTATTTCACTTTGCATTTTAAATGAGAGCCTTACTGGGTTGAGTATTCTTGGTTGCAGGCCTTTGCTTTTCATTGTGTGAAATATTTTTTGCCATTCCCTTCTGACTTGTTGTGTTTTTGTTGAGAAATCAGCTGATAACCTTTTTGGAGCCCCCTTGTATGTTATTAGCTGTTTCTCTCTTGCTGCTTTTAGGATTCTCTCCTTGTCTTTGAAATTTGCCATTTTCATTATGATATGTCTTGAAGTGGGGCTGTTTGGGTTCCTCTTCATTGGGACCCTCTGTGCTTCTTGCAGTTGCATGACTTTTTCTCTCCTCAAGTTAGGGAGGTTTTCTGTCATTAATTTTTCAAACAGGCTTTCTATCCCTTGCTCCTCTTCTTCTCCTTCTGGTATCCCTACAACATGGATGTTATTGCATTTCATGTTGTCCTGCAGCTCTCCTAAAACCTCTTCATTCTTAGCCAGTCTTTGTTCATTTTGTTGCACTTTCTGGGGATCTTTTTCTACATTGACCTCCAGCTTGATGACGGATCCTCTGCTTTCTCTAGCCTGCTTTTGATTCCTTCTATTTTGTTCTTCAATTCAGAAATTGTATTCTTCATTTCTTCCTGGCTTTTACTGATGGTCTCTATGTCCTTTTCTTTTTTCTTTTTTTTCTCTCTTTTTTTTTCTCTTTTTTTCTATGTCATTTTTAATGTTGGTGTGGTTCTCAGTAAGTTTTTTGTAGCTTCCCTGAGGTTTTTTTTGTAGTTCCCCTGGATTTGTTTGTAGTTTTCTTCAAATTCGCTGAGCTCATTGAGTTTCTCTATCATGATTATTTTGAATTCCATGTCTGATAGGGTGCTTGCCTCTATTTCATTTTGCACTCTTCCTGGGAATTCATTTTTTCCTTTTGCTATGGGTTTATTTCTTTGTCTCCCCTTTTTAGGTGACTCTTGTTTGTTTCTGCTTCTTAGATTGATATGCTTTGACTTACTGTCTTAGTGGTGTGACCTTCTGTGGTATAGAGGTACTCTTTTTTTAATTGCTGATGCTGTGCTTAGTGATATCAGCTCATGTCTCAGTCTGGGCCTAGTCAGCCAGTTGGAGACTACCAGAGAAGCACTGTCTTTGTCGTTTTTAGTTGTTAATTAAGTCAGTCTGTGATCAGTGGTCAGTTTTAGGCACCCCTGGGCAGGGAAGATGAATTCAGTTGTTAATCTAATCAACCTGTGATCTGAGGTCAGGTTAAGGCATTGATGAGTGGGACAGATTAATTCCTATGGGTGGGGCTGTTGCTTCCAAAGGGACTACAGCCCTTTGGAAAATAGTTGTCTGCCCATTGTATGGGGGATGGGTCTGCAGTGGTACTCACATGCTGCTCTTTCAACTCTCCCACTAAAGCCACTGATCCAAAGTTTCCCCAAGCATCTCTAGTCCACTCTGCCTTTTCCTGCTGGAGCCCAGGGTAGGTGGGTGCCTTTGTATTTTCATGTGTGGTCCCTTTAAGAACTCAGTCTCTCTGGCAAGTGGCTAAACCTGGCAGCCTTTTGCTTTTCACAGCTGGGTGCTGTTTTACTCTCAGCTTTGTTGCTGTAGGCTGGGAAACTCTGTTGGGGATTTAGATCCCACCATTCTCAGATGGAACCCCCAGCTGCTGAGATGTTTCTCCATCCATTCAGCTGCTGCCCTGGGAGCTATGCCAGCCCTTTCATGTCTCTGCACTTTCTACCAGTCACATTGTGATGAAACATCTTCTTCTGTTCTGTCCATGGTAATAGGCTTCTCTCCAGTTGGTGTTCGATTGGCTATTCTGGATGATTTCCCCCAATTAAGTTATAATTCCAGTTTGGTGTTGGGAGGAGAATCGTGTAGCTCCACTTACTCCTCCGCCACCTTGGTTCTCCCCCTTTACCCATTTTTAAATTGGGTTGTCTCCCTGGTATTGAGTCATATTAACTCTTTATATATTTTGGAGATCAAATCCTTGTCTGAGGTGTGATTGGCAAATATGTTTTCACATATGGGTGGTTCCCCTTTTATTTTCTCAATGTTTTCTTTGGCTGAGCAGAAACTTTTCACTTTGATATAATCCCATTTGTTTATCTGTTCCTTTATTTCCCTTGCCTTGGGAAATATTTTGGTGAAAATTTTGCTGTGCGGGATATCTGCAATTTTTTGGCCTATGTTTTCCTCTAGGGCTTTATGGTGGCACTGCTTATGGTTAAGTCTTTTATCCATCTTGAGTTTACTCTGATTTATGGTGTAAGTTGGTGGTCTAGTTTCATTTTTTTGCACATGCCTATGCAATTCTCCCAATACCACTTGTTGAAGAGGCTATTTGCACTCCATTTTATGGTCTTTCCCCCTTTGTCGAATATTCATTGACCATAGAGTCTTGGACTTATTTCTGGGCTCTCTATTCTGTTCCATAGATCTGTTTGTTTGTTCTTGTGCCAGTACCAGACTGTTTTCATCACTAGGCTTTGTAATATAGCTTGATATCTGGTATTGTGGTTCCTCCTACTTCGTTCTTCTTTCTCAGGATTGCTGTAGCTATTTGGGGTTGTTTTGACTTCATATGATTTTTTTAAGTGTTTGTTTTAATTCTGTGAAATATGATGTTGGTATTTTAATAGGGATTGCATTGAATCTATAAATGGCTTTGGGTAGTATGGATATTTTAATTATGTTAATTCTTCCCAACCATGAACATGGTATATGCTTCCATGTATTTGTATCTTCCTTAATTTCTTTCTTCAGTGTTCTGTAGTTTTCTAAGTACAAGTCCTTTACTTCCTTGGTTAAGTTTATTCCTAAGTACTTTATTTTTATTGTTGCTATGGTAAATGGGATTTGTTTTCTAGCTTCTATCTCTGATATTTCATTGTTGGTGTATAAAAATGCCTTCAATTTCTGGATATTGACTTTGTATTCAGCTATTTTGCCAAATTCAGTTATTAGGTGGAAAAGTTTTTTAGTGGAGTCTATAGGGTTTTGTATGTACACTGTCATATCATCTGCAAATAATGACAGTTTTACTTCCTCCTTTCTAATTTGGATACCTTTGATTCCTTTTTCTTATCTGGTCACTTTGGATAGATCTTCCAAGATTATGTTGAATAGAAGTGCAGAGAGTGGACACCCTTGCCTTGTTCCTGTTCTTAAGGGAAAGGTTTTCAGTTTTTGCCCATTGAGTATGATGTTAGCTTCAGATTTTTCGTATATAGCCTTTTTCATATTGAGGTATGCTGCCTCTATGCCCATCTTGCTAGGGGTTTTTATCAAAAAAGGTGCTGTACTTTATCAAATGCTTTTTCAGCATCTATTGATACGATCATATGGTTTTTGTCTTCGTTTCTTTATGTGGTATATTACATTTATTAATTTGTGATTCTGGAACCATCCTTGCTCCCTGGGATAAATCCTACTTGATCATGATGTATAATGTTTTAATATATTGCTGTATCCAGTTTGCCAATATTTTGTTGAGAATTTTCACATCTATATTCATCAGAGATATTGGCCCATAGTTTTCTTTCTTTATTGGGTCTTTACCTGGTTTTGGGATTAGAATAATACTGGCCTCATAAAAAGAGTTTGGGAGTCTTCCCTCTTCTTGGATATTTTGGAATAGTTTGAGGAGGATAGGAGTTAGTTCTTTGTTAGAAGTTTGGTAAAACTCACATGTGTAGCCATATGGTCCAAAGCTCTTGTGTGCTGGGTTTTTTGATTACTGCTTCAATGTCACTAGTTGTTATCAATCTATTCAGGCTTTCTACTTCTTCTTGTTTGAGTTTTGGTAGGTTATACATTTCCAGACATTTGTGTATTTTATTCAGGTTGTCACATTTCTTGTCATATAGTTGTATGTAGCAATTTTGTACAATCCTTTCTATTTCTGTGCTATATGTTGTGAGTTCTCCTCTGTTGTTTCTGATTTTGTTTATTTGGGTCCTTTCTCTTTTTTTCTTGGTGAGTCTTGTTTTTGGTTTGTAAATTTTGTTTATCTTTTCAAAGAACTAGCTCCTGGATTTGTTCATCCTTTGAATTGTGCTTTTAGTCTTTATGTTGTTTAATTCTGCTCTGATCTTGATAATTTCCTTCCTTCTGCTTGCTCTGGGCTTTGTTTGTTGTTACTGTTCTAGTTCTTGAAGTTTCATGTTTAGGTTGTTTGTATGAGTTTCTTCTGGCCTTTTTAGGTAGGCCTGTGTTGCTATGAAGTTCCCCCTGAGGACTGCCTTCTTTGTGTCCTACAAATTTTGGGGTGTTGTGAATTCATTTTCATTTCTTTCCAGATACTTGTTGATTTCTTCTTTGATCTCATTGTTAAACTATTCCTTACTTAATAGCATATTATTCAGTCTCCATGAATTGCGTTGTTTTTTGGATTTTTTCATTGAGATTGGTTTCGAGTTTTAAGATATTGTGAACTGAGAAGATGCTTGGTATGATTTCAATATTCTTGAATTTGTGGAGGCTTACTTTGTGTCCTACTATGTGGTCTATCTTTGAGAATATTCTATGTGCATTGGAGAAGAATGTGTATTTTGCTTCTTTGGGATGAATAATTCTGTATATGTCAGTTAGGTCTATTTCATCTAGAGTGTTGTTCAATGCTACAATATCTTTGATGTTTCTTTGCTTGGAAGATCTGTCCGTTGTTGCTAACGCGGGTATTAAAATCCCCTACTATTAGTGTGTTGCTGTCTATATCCTTCTTGAAGTCCTCCAAGATTTTCTTTATAAATTTGGGAGCTCCTTCTTTGGGTGAATATATATTTATAAGGGTTATGTCTTCTTGATGGATTGTTCCACTAAGCTTTATGAAATGCCCTTCTTTGTCTTTTATTACATCCTTCATTTTGAAATCTGTTTTGTCTGATGTAAATATTGCTGCCCCAGTTTTGTTTTTTTTATGTCCATTTGCTTGAAATATATTTTTTCATCCCTTCATTTTCAGTCTGTGTCTATCTTTTGTTCTGTGATCTCTTGTAGACAGAATATATGTGGGTGGTGTTTTCTTATCAATTCAACTACCCTATGTCTTTTTATTGGTGCATTTAATCCATTTATGTTTAAGATTATTATTGACATTTACTTCTTCACTGAAAAAAATTTTTTGTTGTTTTTCCTATCTTCCTCTCTGTCTCTCTTTGTTTCTTCATCTTTTTAAAGCAGGCCTTTTAGCATCACTTGCAGTACTGGTTTGGTGGAGATGTATTCTTTTGCCTGGGCAACTCCTTATTTCACCTTCCATTTTGAATGAGAGCTTTGCTGGGTAGAGTATTCTTGGTTACAGGCCTTTGCTTTTCATTACTTGGAGTATTTTTTGCTATTCCCTTCTGGCTTGTATCATTTCTGTTGAGATATCATTTGATATCCTTATTGGAGCTCCCTTATGTGTCATTAACTATTTCTCTCTTGATGCTTTTAGGATTCTCTCTTTGTCTTTGAAGATTACCATTTTAATTATGATGTGTCTTGGGATAGGCCTGTTTGGGTTCATCTTCATTGGGACCCTTTCACTCATGATTTTAGGGAAGTTTTCTGTCATTACTTTTTCAAACAGGTTTTCTATATCTTGCTTCTTTTCTTCTGGTATCCCTCTGAAATGGATATTGTTCCACTTCATGTTGTCCTGTACCTCTCTGAAAACCTCTTCCTTTTTTTTTTCAGTCTTTTTTTCATTTTGTTGCAACGTCTGGTTATTTTTTTCCCTGTTGTCCTCCAATTTGCTGAGCTGGTCCTCTCGTTCATCTAACCTGCTTTGAATTCCTTCTATTGTGTTCTTCAGTTTTGAGATTGTGTTCTTCATTTCCTCCTAGTTCTTACTGATGATTTCTATGTCTTTTTTAATGCTGGTGTAAGTTTCAATAAGTTCCCTATAGTTGTCTCGGAGTTCTCTGTAATTTTCTTTGAGCTCAGTGAGCTGATTGAGTTTTATTATAATGAGTTCTTTGAATTCCATGTCTGATGGCTTGCTTATTTCTATTTCATTTCTCATTCTGTCTGGTGATTCCTCCTTTCCTTTCAGTGATGGGACTTTCTTTCTTTCTTTCTTTCTTTCTTTCTTTCTTCCTTCTTTCCTTCCTTCCTTCCTTCCTTCCTTCCTTCCTTCCTTCTTTGTTTCTTTCTTTGTTTCTTTGTTTGTTTCTTTCTTTCTTTTTAAAGATTTTATTTATTATTTCCAAAGAGAGGGGAAGGGAGAGAGGCAGAGAGGGAGAGAGACATCCATGTATGGTTGCCTTTCACCTGCCTCCAGCTATAGACCTGGTTGGAGACCTGGCTTACAACCTGATTATGTTGCCCTGGCTGGGAATTGAACCAGTAACCTTTGGGTTTGCAGGCCAGCGCCTTAACCAGTGTGCCACCAGCCAGGGCAGGACTGTTTCTTTTCCTCCCCATTTTTGGTGTATGTTGTTGCTTATTTTTGTTTCTTGGATTATCTGCTTTGAATTCCTGCCTTTGTGCAGTGCCCTTCTGTGTTAGAAGATTTGTGGGCTTCAGTGGTGCAGTCTCCTAGGTTTCCTCAACTTTTTGCTCTTGGAGTGCCCTTTATGTCATTAACTTGGGCTGCTTGGTTGTATTTTGGTTTGTTTTATTTGTTGCTCTTTTCACCCCAGTTGGTTGATTGAGAGACACTCTTTCTATCAGGTCTCATATACTGTTATTGAGCTGCTCCTAAAAGAGAACCACCAATCCAGGCAAAATAACCACTCCTTCAAAGATACCTTTCTCCTTTAATCCCACTCTCAACTGTATATAAACCTAGCTAAATACCCATACCTTTTTTTTTTTTAATTTTATTGTTGTTGTATTACATCCATCCCTTTTTTTGCTCCCCTCTGTCCCCCTCCCCACCCACCCTTTCCCCCCAAAGTCAATCCCACCTGTTGTCCATGTTCATGGTTCCTTTATACTAGGTTCTTGTCTAAGCTGCTCCCCTTCTTTGCCTCTGCCTCCCCTCTCCCCCCAACCTCTTTCCCCTGGACCACTGCAGGCCTATTCCTTGTATTCATACACTTGGTTCTGTTTTGCTTGTTGTTAGTTTTCCTCATTATTGTCCCGTAATGGGTGAGATCATATGATACCTGTCCTTCACTGACTGGCTTATTTCACTAAGCATAATACTCTCCAGTTCCATCCATGTTGTGGCAAAGGGTACAAATTCCTTCTTTCTTTCTGCTATATAGAATTCCATTGTGTAAATGTACCAAAGTTTTTTGATCCAATCATCCACTGATGGGCACTTAGGCTGTTTCCAGCACCTGGCTATTGTAAATAGTGCCGCTATGAACATAGGTGTGCATAGGTTCTTATGAATTGGTGTTTCAGGATTCTTTGGGTATAGTCCAAGTAGTGGAATT
>PVIW01010748.1:0-42113 GCA_004026585.1 Noctilio leporinus
CTCCCTGTGTGCTCCCCCTCCCTGTGTGCTCCCTCCCTCCCTCCCTGTGTGCCCCCTCCCTCCCTGTGTGCTCCCTTTCAAGGGCCTCTGGGGCCTGAGCACAGGGTGCCTGTGTTGCATACTCAGGAACACCATTCATCCATTGTACTGGAGCAATGTGTGCACATCTGTATTCTCCCCTACCATTTTTACACACCTCCCCATCTGCTTGGTGACCTCACATAGGGTCCTTGGGGATTGCTCCCTATCAGTGAGGAAGGCCTTTGTATGGCTACATAGCATCCCTGCTTCTCCCCTGAGGGACACTTAGGTGATTCCAGATCTTGTGATTTATCAACAGAGCCAGGATGGGTGACTGTGCACTGGCCACTGCATGTTTCTGTAGGGTAAATTCCAGCAAACAGTGCTGGGTCAAAGGGCAAGCATGTTTGTAATTTTAAAGAAACATTTATTATTTTTCAGAGAGAGGGGAAGGGAGAGAGGCAGAGAGGGAGAGAAACATTAATGTACGGTTGCCTTTCACCTGCCTCCAGTCACAGATCTGGCTGAAGACCTGGCTTGCAACCTGCTTATGTGCCCTGGCTGGGGAATCAAACCAGCGACCTTTGGGTTTGGAGGCCAGCAACTCATCCACTGTGCCACCAGCCAGGGCCTGTTTGTAATTTCTTGCCCTCCTTTCAGCAATGGGTGAGGGCTGGACCCCTACTGCCCTGTGGCAGTACTTACACCTCCACTGCCAGCTAGGCAGGCCTGGGAGGAGGCCTCGCTGCAGATCCTGAGTGGCCTCCTGCCATTCATGTAGGGAATCAGGGAGCAGGGCCGAGCTGGACTCTGGACCCCAGCCTGAGGGAGCTGCCCAGGTGAGTGGGCCCCCTTCACTGTGGGTCTATGTGGGATGGGGGCAGGAGGCTCTCCCTGCATCCAGGAGGCTCTGGGGAGCTGGGGCCCCCATCCCACGCATACTCCCCACCCTCCTGTTGGAAGGTGCTAAGAGCTGGAGTGGTGGAGGACCTCACTGGCCAGGAACTGCTACCTGTCTGCCTACTCCCCACACACAGGGGGCTCATGGCTGCCTTGTGCGTCCCTTTCATGGAGAGGCTCTGCGGAGGTGGTGACTCATTTGGTCCTGCATCGGTTCCTCAAGGAATGCCTTTGTCCCAGGGCAGCACATTGTTCTCCTTCCCCTCCCAAGCTTGCTGCACTAGTTCTCTCAGCAGGAGTGCCCTGCCTTCTTTTCTGACCAGCCCTGGGACATAGGCTGTCTGCTCCTCAGTTTTGCCATCAGCACAATGCATCCAGACCAAATTTTACTGGGTACTTTTAGAGGGCAGGGAGGAAGCTTTCTCACTACTTCCTGGAGGGTCTCAAAACAATTCTTTTGAGTGGCTTGAAACTATACTTGGTCTTAAGTATCAGGGAATCCACTGCCTCATTTCTCCTACCTGAAAGTACATAGTGAGATGAGAGATAGAAAAGCGTGTCACCTGGAGAACATTGTACATGTTTATTATATTAATTTTGTATAATTAACATAATTAATATTGTATAATTTACAAACTTCCTTTGAAAAAGACATGGCTCCTCCCCTCATCACAGTCCTATCCATTCTTCCCCATTCTTCCAGTCCAGCTTCAGATCTCTTCCTTCTCTGGGGCCCTCCCTGCCCATACCAGCCCTACTTGCCTCTGACTCCCACTCCTCACAGCCAGTGCTGGCCCTGAGCTCTTACCTCTTCTAGTCTCCCCATTGAGAGAGGGAGGGAGGGAAGGAGGGAATAGAGGGAGGGAGGGAGGGAGAGAGAGAGAGAGATAGAGATAGAGATAGAGAGAGATCCTGAGCTTAGGAACTATGTCATTCATTTATTTGAATCCAGAGGGATGAGTCAAAATATATTTTTAACAGAGAGGTGTCATTGTGAAAAAAAAAAAAAAATCTCTGTGCCTAAAAAAAATCAGGCACAGAACAGAACCTACTTGAAATTAGGCAGCAGGTACCAATTTATCATTGGACATTTCCCTATTTTGTGAGAGGTCTGGTGAGTGGGTTTCATTCCAGTTTGTACAGTTGTATTCATTTGACAGTTTTTTGAGGATCTGCAGGCCCCTAGTTTTGCTATTGAATGAGGAAGGGACTTTTCCTTGGCTTTTGTTTGGTTTCCAGTTCAGTTCAAAGTACTGTGCGGTTTTTTTTTTTTTTTTTATGTATAGTTTTGGGCTTAGTATATGAACATGGTCCATGGTTTTCAGAACTTTTGAGTGCTCGCTGTGGGTGGCTTCTAAGCCTTTCTTAGCAACTGCAATGGGGCCACAGGGCCTGGTGGAGAACCAGAAAAATAGGACTCAGGGATCAGCCACAACAGTTCACAGTTCACAGTCTTCCACAGTCACTTCTTATTTAATTTAATTTATTTTAATTTTTTATAAGATTTTTTTATTTTCAGAGAGAGAGAGGAAGGGAGAGAGAGGCAGGGAGGGACAGAAACGTCAATGTGTGGTTGCCTTTCACCTACCTCCAGCCACGGACCTGGCTGGAGACCTGGCTTGCAACCTGGCTATGTGCCCTGGCTGGGAAATCGAACCAGTGACCTTTGGGTTCTCAGGCTGGTGCCTTATCCACTGTGCTACCAGCCAGGGCCACAGTCACTTCTTGATCATTACATTCAAGGCACACCCAATAATTCTGCAAACAGATGCCCTATTTTACAGGTGAGAAAATGGAGGCCTAGAGAAGTTAATGTGTGGGAAACCATCTAGCACTTAGTATCAGAGCCGAGCTTAGAACCAGGGTCCCAGCCTCCCAGCCCAGTGCCCAGCCCCTTCCACAGGCTGGTAGGGAGGACAAGTGACTCCACTTGTACCGCTTGCTGTAGACAGGTGGAAAGTGTGGCAGGTCATCAGGGGCAGGCTGTTTGAATCCAGTTGCTATTTCTTACTGCAGGAGCCTGTGGGTGGTGCTGAAGGTGGTTTGCAGGGTGGAGTTGTTGGTCCTCTGCCTCACGGAGCAGGGGATAGTCAGCCTCGGGACCCTATTTGTGAATGTGGCCTGATATCCTCTGACTCCATCCTGTTGGTGCTGTCATAAAAGCCAACATGTTTATTATGGATTTGAAGAAAACAGAAGAACATAAAGAGTAGTTGAAATCTGCCCATTTATTCCATCATCCAGAGTAACTCTTGTGTATTTTTTTCTGGCTCTTCTGTATAATTTATGAATTTGACATGATGATATCCATGTGCTTCAGATTTGTCCACCAAACCACAGTTGGGAGCATTTTTCAATATCCTTAAACAGTCTTTGAAACATGGTGCTTAATGGCTGTGGAACTCCCGCATCTGGGGCACTGTCCTTTTTAGTGTGTCTCCTCTCACTGGTGGCTGCTTCCTAGACTGTGCCTGCATTTCCAGGGGGGCTTTCTCTCCATGAGAAGATGGGACAGGGAAGGCTGGGGGCTGGTTGTCGGAAGCAGGAGGTGGGAGGGCCCTTCTCCATTGGGGAGGTTATCCTGAGAGAGACGGGTGCTCAGGTGAGCTCCCAGTGACAGCAGGTGGGAAGGTGGACGACATGGCAGGTGGAGGGTAGGAGGAGGCAGAATCAGGTATCCTTGGTGATGCTGTGGGTGTGGGAGGTAGGGGCCCAGAGAGATGTGCTGAGCTGAACTGCAGGCACAGAGCTGAGGGACTGTGACTTCCCTTTGTTCCTGCTCAGGATGAAAGCCCCTGGAGCCCTGGAAACTACCCAGGGGTTTCAATCCAGTGTGGTGGCTGAGGGAGGGGGTGGGCAGGAGATCAGGCTGGTGACCCCACTTGTATCGTCTGCTGTGGACAGGTGGGAAGTGTGGCAGGAGGGGCCTGGGAGAAGGAGGCAGAGGCCCTGGGGATCCCAGGGTGGCATTACCTTGGCTGCCCAGGTCACCTGCCTTGGTTCCAGTCTTTCCCTCCAGCCCTTGTCACTTCGCTGCAGTTCCCCAGGGCCACTCCCTCAACCTCTCCATGTCCAGTCTGCCAGCTCTGCTTGTGGTGTTCCCTCTGTCACTGAAGAATGCTCTGTCCACCTTTGCTTTATATTAAAAAAAAAAAAAATTGAAGTATAACATATACACAGTGAAGTGTTGAAATTCGAAGTGTACTACTTGAAATGCATGTACCTGTGTGAGCATCAAGATAGAGAATGTTTTCAGTGCCCTGGAATGGTCCCTTGGGCCCCTGCTAGTCAACATCCCTCCCTCCCAGGGCTTCTTTGGAGCTTGACTTCTAACAATATAGAGTAGTTTTGCCTGGTTTTGAGCTTCAGATAAACAGAATCATGTGGTAAATCTTTTGTGTTTGGTTTCTTCCAGTCACTTTGTCTGTGAGATGCATGCCTGTGGTAGGGTATATTGGTAATGTGTTCTTTTTCTTTGCTCTGTAATGTTCTATTATGTGATTACTTACATAGTTCATCATTTATTTATCCCTTCTGCTGCTGCTGACACCAGGACTGAATCCAGTGTTTGTCAATTATGAATAAGCCACCCTGAATATTTGTTTACCTGCTCTACAAGGTTGTGGCTCTCTTCTTCACTGCTCTAGCTCCTGGCCTGCAACATTGTAGGTGCTCAGGAAAACAAATGGCTGAGTTTATGTGCCTGGCACCATGTCAGAAGTTTTCCACAGGTTATCTAATGTGAGTCACCGGCTGCAGGTGAGGAAACTGAGGCTTGTCCAGACAGCAGCAGAGGCTGTAGCACTGCCTGCGAAGCCTGTGTGCATGCTACAGATCTTAGCGGCATGTGTTTGGAATCGCTTGCTCTTTTTCAGCTCGCCCACTTTGATTTTACTCGGCCTCATATTCTAGTCTGGGGGTTGTTGAATTAAATCTCATGGGTGACCTAGTTAGTTTGGACTCAGCCAGCTGCTGAAAGATCTGTCAGCTCTTCCTTTATGCTGAGTCTGTCTGTGCCCCAGACTTGGGGACTTCCAGGTTGGAATAGGGATAGGAAGGCTGCAGAAACCCACTTGCATGTAATTAAAGCCATCTTCCAGTGTGGCCTTTATTGAATGCCTTTACCAAATTCCCTTTCATTGATTGTGGCAATCCCTGGAGGTCACAGCCTGCCTGTCGTCATTTACATTTTTTGAGCGACAAAATTAGAGCCCAGGGAGGTGGTGTGGTGTGCCTGAGTTTGTCATGGAGCCTGGAGAAGAGCTGGGCTGAGAGCCTTGAACCCCTGCCTTCCAGCATGTGCTGTCAAGTATTTTGGGGCAGGGCGGGGGTCGGGGAGCTGGCGGAGGATTAGAGTTAGGCTCAAAACCCAGCAATCCTTGTCCCAGGGCCACTTTGGGAATCTGGAAAGGCTCTTTTAGTCATCGATTTACTAAATGGTCTTTTAGAGCCCTGAAAGCTTTGCTGGGTATTTTAGGGGCAGCCTCTGGGACGATGTTAACTGCAGACCCCTACAGGCCTCTGTCCATGGTCCTGAAACAGAACCTTGTGCTTGAGAGGCAGGGGAGGGGCAGGAGTGTTGGTCTTGGGGGCATTTATGACTCCCCAGGAGGTACTCTCCTGCCAGTCTTGGTGGCAGCTGAGCATGTGGCTGGGTAGACAGTGTGGGTACCTTGATAGTGTAACTGAAGCCTGGAGATAAGGTTGCTCTCTCTACTGTGCTAACAATGTACTGAATAAATAATTAAGTGGTGGCTGTGCTGTGCCGGCTGTCCTTACCCATGGGGGTAGTCACATGTATGCTCACATATGCAAGCTTCTGGGTGGGTCAGGAGCTACTATTATGGGCTGCTAGGTGGACTAGAGGCAGCGCATTGCCATTTTAACAAGGCCCGGGCCACTTAATCCTGGTGAATCAGTTTCCTCCCCGGCAACCCTCAAGGAGACATTAGTGGAATGTGGAGCCAACTTCTGTGTGTTTAATGGCCCATTTTTTCTCAGACTAACCTGAAATGCCAGCAACCTGGGCTGTGTTTGACCGGGTTGCATTTGATTCAGCAAATCTGGAGCTCCAAGTTTGTGCAAGATACCAGAGCAGGTGGTGGTGACAGGAGAGATTGCCAGAGTGAATAAATCTGGGTCCTTCCTGGATGGGGAGGTGTGAAGTGTGTATGATTTGTCACAGCTTAATTTGGGGTTTGGGGCTGTGGTGGAGGTGCAGATGCAGGTGCAGGGGAGGGTCTGTTGGGGCTCAGAGGTGGGAGAGGTCAGTTCTGACAGGGCATGCATAGGTGGCTGCCTGGAGGAGGTGGCTGGTATCCTGCAGGCAGAGAGGGAGCCATGACAGTGCTCTAAGTGGAGAGGGCATGTGTGGCCAGACCTTAAGGTATGCCTGCTATGGATGCAGCAGGACTTGTAGCATGGGGAGGGTCCTTTGGTGAATAAGTGGAGATACTACTGGGGTGGATTGGCAGGCTTAGGCCAAGAATATGGACTTGATGCTGCAGGATGGTGTCCTGGTCAGATTTGGGGGTTAGAAATATTCCTTTGGTTATGGAGTGGAGGGTTGGCTGCAGGCTGAGGCCTGAGTCTAAGCCTGATTAGGAGACAGATGGAATATTTAAGACTGGAAGTGATGGTGGCCCAAATGATGGCTTTAAGCATTTTGTAATCATTCATTCATTTTATTCATTCATTCATTCATCCATTCATTCATCAATCAAATAGTGAATCAGATGTTGGGCTAGGTTTGGAATGCAGCAGTGAACAAAAGATACAATCCTTGTCCATGTGGAGCTGACTTTCTACAGGGGGGAAAAAGAATAAGAGAAGCAGTAATTTGAGTGGTGACAGGCACTGAGGAGGAACATTGTCCGGGGTCAGGGGTTTTGAGTGATAGAGGGGAAGGTCTCCTTTAAACAAGGTGATCAGGGAAGGGGTGTGAGAATAGACCCAGTCAGGTAGGGGAGGGAGCCCGGCGGCTGTGTGGTGGAGGGCAGGCCGTGCAAGGCCTCGAAGCAGGAGCATCATTCTTGGCCCTTGAGAGGCATGCCAGGATTCTGTTCAGAGGGGAGAAGAGGAGGAAGGGGCTGGACTGGCAGGAACTTCTGGACCCCTACACAGTTTGACTGTTTACTCCAGGTGTGATGGGTTGCCTTTGGAGTGTTTTAGCCAGAGAGTGACATGATCAGGTTTATGGTTTAAAAGGTGCTCTCTTGCTGCGCTGTATAGGCTGAATTTGTAGTATTGTCAGTGGCTCCTGTGGGCATTGCGGAATTTTTTTGTAATAACCCTCCCCTCTTTTCACTCCTCGCCTCCCCCTATTTTCCCCTCCTGTCTTTCTCCCATCTTCCCTCCTTTTTGTTCCCTTTTCTCCCCTTCTCCCCTTTCATTCTCCCAGGGGGCAATCAACTCCTAGCCCTTCCCTGCAGTAGCCCCTGAAGAGGCTTCCAGGTGGCAATTCTGCAGAGCTCTGTCCTTCTCCACCCCTGCCTGGGACCCTCATCACTGCTACCTGGGTCTTGTGCAGGACCCTCTGTGAGCCTCAGCTTTCCCCACCCAGGAGGCGAGCACCCTGACAGTGTCTCCTTCAAGGGTTGGTGTGAGGTTTAAATGGGAGAGTGTAGGTAAAAGCTGTAAATGAAAGGCAATTATTATTACAGTTACCAAAGTCAGAGGGAAGACCAAAGGGAATGGTTGAGGGGGAACCCTGGGAGTAGTTACTTAGGAACATGAGATCCCCAAAGATGGCTGAAACATAGATGGAGTCAGAAGCTGCAGGGAAGAGAAGTTCGAGGAGACAGATGCCCAACAAACTGCCAGAGGGCGTGGGCACATCCTTGCCTGAGGGTGATGCAGTGATCCCAATGCTCTGGCCCTGGGCAGGAGAGAGGGGTCCAGTGTCCTTTCTCCACTTTCCCGTGCCCCTCCAACCCCTCCCACCAAGGTGGTTGGGGCCAGGGTGGTGTTTCCAGCTGGGACCTGCTGTGGGCACTCAGATGTCCTCACCTGGAGGGGGCTCACACTCCCCACCTTCTACACGCAGGCCTTCTCCCCCACAAAGAAATGGGTGAGCCCCCTGCCCCCATCAGTGAGGTCCAACTGCAGGAACCTCCTCCTCTCTGTCTGGCCTCAGGAGCGTGGTTGAGTCAACTGCTCCTCATGTTTTTGGCAGAGAGCTGGCAGTGGGGCCTAGGCTGGGAGTGCGCTGAGGGGTCCAGTCCCATGTGGGGAAGCCCTTCTGATTGATGTCCAGGAACCCTGGCCCTCCAGGCGCAGCTGACAGAGCTGTAGGCAGGCAGACATCGCCTCCCCCGGGCAGGGAGCGGACAAGAAGAAAAGGCCTGTTTAATTTAATTCTGTGTTTTTTCACTTGTTGGATAAATAACCTTCACTACGATGGAAGGTAGGGGGATGGACAGGGAAAAGTTTGATTAATTTCAAGATGGTTTCTCGTTTGTTAATTTTCTCCCAGTTAAGCAGGATTATTAAAACAAATTACAGACACTGCTTTCTCCCCTGGGCTGAAGAGAGGCTTGGCTCATAGGGAATGATCCTGTCCTCCACTTTCCAATACAGTTATTTAGGTGATACTTGGGGTTTTGGTGGGAAGGCCTCCCCATTTCAGGCTCTTTGGGCAAGGCCCCTGTTTCTTGTTGGGGCTCCCTGCAGCCTCATGGAAGATTTAGACAACTAGGAAACACAGCAGCGGGGTGCTGGCCTAGATAGCCTCTCCCTAGCAGCGCCAATTGCCTGGGTGGGCTGGTGCCCTGTGGTGAGGGACAGGCCTGCCCACTGCATTCCCCTGTTCAAGGGAACAGGACTACGTTGGCAGCGAGCCTGGTGAGCTGGCTCAGCCTCTGGGCTGCCCTAAGCTGGTGTCGCAGTCCCCTGCACCCCCACCTTCCCCAGCAGCCGTCAGCGCTCACCCACCTGGAGCTCTGCAGAGATACTGCCCCCTGCCAGATGTTAATGGGGGATAACAGGTCAGCACTTCCCTGCAGTTAAGAGTTCCAGTTGCTTGATGGAGAGCTGGTGACATTCTGGCAATTAGGAACACTTTTGTGCACCCCAAAATGCACTGTGAACACTGCCTCTGGCAGTCCTGACTGTACCAGAGAGTGACTATTTGTGAGTCTGTACAGGCAGGTATATTTATCACCAAGAGCCACTGTGAATGTCATGTGCTTGTGTGTCCAGTAGTGTCTGTGTGGGCCTCAGGGAGTGCCTCCTGGATACACCTGGGTGAGCTTGTGTTCCCGAAAGTAGGGGTGGGCATCTCAAGTATTCCATGTACATGTGTGTACGTGAGTGTGCCTACCTGTCTCAGCATGCTGTGCTGAAGTGTACTTGTGTGACCCAGAGGCACTTCTGTGTGTGTGTGTGTGTGTGTGTGCGTGGTCTGGGTGTGTGTGCGTGTGAAGGCCATGTGTGAGCCTTCCTGTGACGTCCCTGCAGCACACCATGTGTGCAGGCCCTTCAGTGTGAGTAGACGAACTGAGCTGCCTGGGGGTGCCACAGTTGGGGCCCTGAGAAAGTGTTTCCTCCTCCCTGGCCCTTGCTACCAGCTACTATCAGTGGATACTTTGGAGCATGAGATTGGATTATCTGAGCTGTCGCCTGGCCGTGGCAGCCTGAGGGTGACTGTGGGAGACCTACCTCTCTCTGCTTTGCTACTTACAGCCCGTGGCGCTCAGCATGCCACCGGAGGCGGGCCATCTCCTGCGGGCTTCCGACCCTACATACCTGGCCCACCCTGGGGGACCTTCCTGCTGTCACCCCATCTCCAGGCCTGAGCTGGGGAAGGGAGAGCTGCCAGGCAGGACAGATGGTCCTGCAGCCTGGGCCAGGGGAGAGGCACCATGATGACCTCTGATGCCCATGTGTGGGGGCAAACCTTGCTTCTTACTGTCAGGGCTCCTGTCCTCAAGGCTCAGGCAAGAGGATGAGCCTGACATATCCTCAAAGGGAGACATGTTATATAAAGTCGGGGTGGAAGGGCCCTGGGTCAGGGGCCCGGGAGGGGCATGGGGCTGCTTTAGATGTTCTATTCAGTGACCACCCCTCCAAGAAGGTGACATTTTCCCAGGGTCATGAATGGTGTGAAGGACTGTGCTTTGTAGGGAAAAGCCAGCTAGGCAGATCGCAGACCAAGTGGAAAGGCTGTGAGGAAGCCCATGCTTCGGCGCTTGGGGACATCTTAAGGAGGGCCGTGTGGCCCAGGCTGTGGCCTGTGGGGGGTGACGAGCAGAGGTCAGTGAGGTGGCAGGCCCACGGAGGGTTGACTTTTTCAAAGTGAGGAGGGTTTGGGGAGGGGATTGAAGAGACCAGACTCAGGGACTCACGTTTTAAGTGGTGGTCCGGCCTTGGTGTGTTCACATGTACACATGCAGACCTGGACCACCGGGTGCAGGAGGACAGGCCCATTATCAAGGGGGTTGTAGATGGAGGGGTATAAATGTAGAGTGGAGTCAAGGAGTTTTGGCGGGCCCTCTGGCTGAGGGTGCAGACTGGGCCAAGTGGCTCTAGAGGGCAGAATTTGAAGTGTGTGTAAGTGACAGGGGGGCAGATTTCAGCTCAGAGTTCTGAAAAGCCCATGAGCCCTGGAGCTGGAATGGGCCACTGCATAAAGTGGTGAGGTGCCCATCACAGGAAGAAGGCAAGCAGAGGCCAGGCCCCTGTCGGGGATGCAATGGGGAGCAATCCCACCCTCCTCATCTGAAGTTTCTGGTTGAAGGCCCCTTCTTCCAGGTGATACGGGTGGGTTTGAGCAGAAACTCACTTTGCCCTCAGTGATGGGGATTTGGACCCTGACGCAGATGAGGGGAGATGTTCTGGGGACTGGGGCCAAGCTTCAGGCTTCTTCGAATTTGCCCTGTGGATGACCACTGTCTGCTGGTGTCTAGAGAGAACCCAGCTGCGCCTGGTGTGCTGGGTGGCAAGGCTCCTCTCCAGGCTCTGTTACCAGAGGCTGCCCAGTGGGATCTGCAGACTGGGACAGAGCTTGTCAACCTCCTGGCTTTCATGGAGTTTCTGGGACAGGGGCCTGAGGGTCTAGGACATGGTGGAAGGGCCAAGATCCACCTGGGCTTCCCACTCAGAAAGGGTCAGCTTCGATCACCAGTTGCTGGAAACTAGATGCATTGGGCTGGGTCAGGTAGAACCTATGGGCATCTCCTGTCTGTCACCTCCCAGATGTGCTGGCAGCTGTTGCCATGGGCTTACATGGAGGCCAGGCAGCAGGAAAAGGCCTCTGCCTCCAGCATGGTGGGTCCAGGCTTCAATCAGCTGCTAAGTGACTGAGCATGGGCGACTTCTCTCTCCATCCTCACCTGTAAAACATGGATAATAGTAACTACTTGGAACATTGTTGGGAGTAAACTAAGTGAGGTGGTGGTGGAAAGCACCATCTCAGGTTGGTCCCGGAGCAGACCTGAGATGAGGGTTACGGGGGTTTTCCCAGGAGGTGACCTCGGACTCGCCAGCGGAGGAGTGAGAAGAAGAGGGCGCTGTATGGGTGCTTACCTCAGCCGTTAGTTACCTTGGCGGGGGACTGGGGTCTGGTCCCACTGGGAATGCTGGGGTCTGTGTAGAATAGGCCTCAATATTGGGCAGGGACTGGCCTGTCTCCCACCATATCCCAATACCTGGCATACTGTGGGCAGGGGGCATGTGATTGCTGAACTGAATCAAATGAACATATGGAGGTTCCTGCAAAAGGTGGAGAGAAGTAGGAGGGTCTGTGGGAAGAGCCACCCCAGTTCTGAGCTGCCTTCCTTCAGAGGAAGCTGGGGTCTTCCTGGTGTGTGGCCAGACTTCTGAGCTGAGAATCAGAGAAGCAGCCACCACGGAGGTGGAGGGGCTCCGAGGTGATTCACCGCAATCCACATTTCCACAAGGAGGCAGCAGAATGTGATGGCCGGCAGGGCCCAGCTGTGAGGGTTCAAATCCCAGCGTGGCTACTTATCTCTGGGCAAAGTACTTTAACTTCTCTGGACCCCAGTTCCTTCACCTGTGAAATAGGCTAAATGGTAGCATGTACCTCTGTGTGTGACAGGCTTCTGGTGATGACTAAATAAATTAATGCATATGTAGTGCTTAGAACAGTTTGGACCACAGTAAGTACTCAGTAAAGGTAAGCTATTATTATACATAGTTGTTGTTATGATTATTAGATGAGAAACTTGGGGTACAGGGAGGAAGAGGGTCTGGACCCTCATTCCAGGCTCTTGCAGCCCTTATTCTCCTCTTCTTAGCCCTTAACCAGCGGTTGGGATTATGCATGTTGGTGCGCGTATATTTGCGCTCCCCTGAGCGCAGCTCCCTAAGGACAGGGATTTGCCTGCTTTTGCTCACTGGGGCCCCCTGGTGCCTACACGGTGCGGGGAGCACAGTGACTGTAGAGCAAATGGTATACGTTTTGGGGTGGGAGGCCCATATCACCTCAGCCTTCTGCAGGGGTGGAAGCCCTCATTTTGCAGGCTTCCATGGCAAATGCCCCCCACATGGGACCCTGGGGTGGAACACCAGCCCGAGTACACCTGCACGTGGCCCCTTCCTGAGGGTGCTGACAGGAGCTGGGTCAGAGCTGGGGCTGCCGGTACCCGAGCACGGCAGTGGGGCAGGCAGGAATTGGAGGAGCCCCTGCAGGTGGGGTGCTCAGCAGCTCGCTTAGCGCTAGGGCCCCACTGGAGGCAGAGCTGGGTCAGTAGGGTGGGCAGGGGAGAGGTGAACTCCAGGAGTGACTGACCACTGGCCTATCCTGTGGTCTTGGCTAACTTGCTGCCACTTGGCCTAGCCATTTCTCAATTTCTTCATCTGGACCAGGCCAGTGGTTTTCAAACACTTTCTTTAGAAGTAGGTATTTTTCTAACGGAGTATTGTGAAGAAGCTTATTTGTAAGAATCAGGTAAAAGCAGACTGCTATGCTGGTTTACTTATGGATCATTCATATTCACTCGTAGAGCCTGCAAAATGAGGGCCTCAGTGCCAGCTACTCTCCTAAGTCCTGGGGCTATGTCAGTGAGTAAGGCAGATAAAATTTGAAAAAAAAAAAAAAAAAAAAGTCTTGTCCCTGTGGGCTTGACATTCCAGTGGGGGGTAGAGGATCAAGAGGGCACATGAAGACGCAGATAGTATTGTAGATGGTGATAAGTGGGAACAACCAGTGCAAAGGCCCTGAGGAGGATCCTGCCTGGTTGTGTTGGGAGGAACAGCACAGAAGTTGGAGTGGCTGAAACAGATTGAGCAGGGGAGACAGCGGGATGTGAGGTCAGGAGGCTAAGGGGGAAGGTGGGAGAGGGCCTAATGAGCCATGGTAAGACCTAGCTTTCACTCTGGCTGATGTGGAAGATTCTTGAGAAAAGGCAGGACAGGATCTGACTGGGGTTTTAATCAGGTCTCTTGGGCTGCCAGGTGGGCAGTTGACTGTGCCTGTTGGGGGGGGTGGGTGGCAAGTGTGGGAGGTAGAAGACCAGCAAGGAGGCTGCTGCAAAGTCCAGGCCCAGGGTGGTAGCAGCGGCGGAGGAGCCATGGTTGGGTTCTGGGTCTATTTTTAAGGTAGAGCCAGCAACAATTGCTGATAAGTCAGATTTGGGGCATGAGAGAAAGAGGAGGCAGGGTTGTGTCCAACACTGGTCTGGTTGGGAAGGACTCATTGCAGGATCTGGGGGTCAAGGACTGTCAGCTCTGGACCTTTGGGGTTTGGGATAGCCATCTGATGACACAGGGCAGCAGGCAGTGGGTGGAGCCTGGAGTTCAGGGGCATGTCATTACACCATAGGGGGCCTGGGAGGGAGTGGAGAGAGGGGCAGGGCTGGATGGCTGAGCCCTGGGGTCATCAGGGTTCTGTCAGGAGAAGGAGACAGGACCTGCGAGGGGGCTGAGGAGCGGCTGCCTAAGAGGAAGAAGGACACTGGGAGAGAACTGGGCTGCCAGGTGGAGGGCCAGCGCGGTCTGGTGCAGCGGTGGGGTCAAGTATGTGGAGGGCTGGCTGGAGGGCCTGGGGCCAGGAGCACCCCCAAACTGCAGCCAGCATTCTGGCCTGGGGGTCACCTGGCCTCGCCTGCTTGGCTGCACCTTCCTTCTGAGCTGATTTTGGCTTCATCCTGCCCAGGGCTTAGGCCCCTTTCTGCAGCAAAAGGCCCAGAGCTCCAGTGGGGCCTTCCTCTTGCCAGCCTGGCTCTGGCCCAGCCTGTGATATAAATTACCTGGAGTGACGGTGATATGACTTTTATCGGCTTGAGTTCAATAATGTTAATACATCCCATTATATTACTATAGAGCCATATATTATACACGGTGCAGCACATTAACTTGGGAGCATACTAGGCAGACTGTGGTTAATTTCCTCTCAGCCTGGCCACACCCCATCATTGGCACTCAGCATGTGTGACATGGTCAGCGGGACACCAGTGTAATTACAGACACCCCAGGGCACCCCACTCACTGAGGTTGTCCCAGAGCTGCCCAGCCTCCGGTCGCCTGCGGGCAGATTGGCTGGTTTTGTGGAAGAGGCTTTTGGATGTCACTCCCATGATGTGAAGTCCCCTCCCTCTGTCCTTACCTTGTGAGTCCAGTGGGGCAGGGGTCAGAAAGCCTCCATTCAACAGAATGTGGAGACTGAGGCTTGGAGATATGAAGCCGCATGCTCAAGGGATGGGGAAAGGCCCAGCAAGGACTCCTGACTTTATCCTGGCTGCCTCCCAGGTGCAGGTGTGGGGTGGGCAAGCGGCCGGGGGCAGGAATGAATGTGGAGTACCAGGCTGGAGGGCATGGGGGAGAGCCCTCAGGTGCAGGAGTCAGCCAACCCTGGATCCAAATCCCTTTTTGCCACTGGCTGTGTGATTTTTGCTTCTATGTTTTCTTGGGCCTCAGTTTTCTCATCTGAAAAATGAAGGTGATAGTGTTCACGTCCCACAGCTATTGTATAAAGGGATCATTCCTGTGAAGCGTTTATTAAATGCTGGCTGCTGATCCTATTATTACCACTAACACCAGAGCAGACTCTTGCTTCTGCCACCTGCCTGCCCAGGTATCAAGATACCTGGTCCTGTCCCAGCCAGTTACTTGTCCCCAGTCCCTGCCTAGCTGTGCCCTCAGCTTGGCCCCCTGGGACTGTAGCCACCTGGGCTGGTCCAGAGCCCCTGGTCCCCTGAACAGGAGAATGGCCCAGCACTGCCCGCTCCCTGGCTCACAGGGGCCTCTGGCATGGAAAAGCCCAGCTTTACACAGACAACAGTGTGGTGATGGCCAGAGGGGAATGGGGTAGTGGGAGATAGAAGAGGGTAAAGGGGGAATAATGGTGATCAAAAGAGACAACTTAGGGTGGCGAACACACAGTGCAACATACAGATGATACATTGTAGAATTGTACACCTGAAACCTATATAATTTTATTAAGCAATGTCAGTCACCACCAAAAATTTAATTAAGGGGAAAAAAAGCCCAGATTTGCCATCAGATGGGCCTGGGGGCCACTCTTGACCCCAGTGCTGGTGACCAAGGTGTGTTCCTCAGTTTTCTGAACTGCATCTTCTCCTGGGAACAGGGTTCCCTGCCTCAGAGCTGTGAGGGTTAACAGCAGGAGTCTGTGTTCCCCTAACTGCTGTACCTGATACATTAACAGTGGTGTAACGATGATTTGCTTCCCTCTTTCCAAGCTTTTTAACATCCATTCTCCCACATGAGTCCCACAGAGGTTGGCAGAGCCCAGATTCTCACCACCTATGCTGACTTGACAAATGAGGAGACTAAGGCTCGCAGGAAAGGTGACTTGCCCATGGCTTGCACATAGCCAGGCCGTGGGCAGGGGGTAACAGTCTGCCTCCCACCTCTGAAACTTGGGCTTTAAGCCCTTCCTGGAAGAGGGGCCAAGTGCTGTGGTCCCATGCATGCTTCCAGGTCTCTGCTGTCCTCTCCAGCCTCCTCCATCCCTGGCCTCCCCAACATGTATCATTCTTGACAAGGTTATGGAGTCAGCATGCGAGACCTACAAAAATGAGTGTAATTTATTGATCTACATTTTGCTGATGAAATAGGACAAGTGCTGATTTGAGGATTTCGCTTACTCTCAGCTGGCCTCTTACATGCAGTAACTTCTCTGCGAATGTTGGAACCCTCCTTTGTCAGCTGGCCCAGGCTCTCCACACTGCGCCCCCTATTCCACAGCCTTATCAGCTGGCTCCCCTTTTCTTCTGGGGCTACTAAGAAAACATAATATTTAAAGGGGTGAGACAAGGGAATGAATAAAATGCTTTCTGGGGAAATATTTGTTCAAAGGCCTGTTGTCTGCATCTGTCTGGTTCTCTCCAGGAATGCATAATTCTGAATGGGCCTGGAAATTAATCCAAGTGTCCACTTGCTCTCCTCATAACTAACTGGGCAGGCCCTGGGGAGGGGAGGGATTCTGGACGTGAGGCCTGCCTTTGGGAGGGAAGAAAGAGACATGAGAGCATCATCCATGTGCCAGGCATTGCTGTGGAGTGGCCTATGTACTGCAGAGAAATGCCTTTGTCTTGCTCAGGTGAAGAAGCATTAGGCCACATGAGGATCAGCGCTCGGTCACTGACAGCTTTGTGACCTTAGCTAGGTCCCAAGGCTCTGAGCCTCAATTTCTTCACCACCTAAGGTGTTTGTGGCATTGTAGAGCTTGTCCTCAAGCTAGTTGTGTAGAAGGAATGAAGTGGCCCCTTTGTTTATGGTGCACCTGCCTTGCGCTAAGTGCAATGCTGGGCATCCAAGGACACAGTAGGGGACAAATGGTCCCTGGATATGGAGCTGATGTTTTAGGGGGAGGTGGGTGACCAATGAAATAGGTAAGTAAATACAGAGCATGTTAGAAAGCGACGATTGTTAAGGGGAAAATCAAAGCAGGCATAGTGGAGATGGGTGCAGGGGAGGGAATCAGGGTTTCTACTAAATAGGGTGGTTGGGGAACGCCTTCCTGAGAAGATGACAGGGGAGCTGTCTTGCAGGGAAGGTAATGAGGGAGTGAGCTGCATACATATCTGGGGTGCAGAGCATTTAGACACCGGGAATGGCCAGGGCAAAGGCCCTGAGGCAGATGTGCCTGGCATGTTCATTGCGCAGCAAGGAGACCAGTGTGGCTGGAGCCACCATAGTGAGGCCACGATGGAAGTGGTTGGAGATGAGGTTAGAGGTACTAGGTGTGAAAATGCTCTGGTAAAATGCCAAGTGTTGCTGTTAAATTTGACAGCTCGCCCTACACTGAGCTATAAAGGGCATTTTATTATCACCTGGCAGGGCTCCCAAAGAAAGGCTGGTGTGTGAGTTCTGCTGTAAGAGGGGAGGCCTGTTATCTTTTCTGTCTCCTGCCCACCTAAACGCCCCAGTTCTTCTGGCTGCAGGATGATACGAATTCTTCCTAAGCTATTTCCCATTACGGTTTCAGGAGGGAAAAGAGGCCACTTGTGACTCTAGGGCTGTGGGGTGGGATGACGATAATGGTCCTGGCGAGGGGCCCTGACCTGGCCAGTGGGGCACTGATGACCGTAGCTGTGACTGTCACCTTAGGGAGGGAAGTCAGTGGCTGTGAGCCCCTTCCTAGTAGCCTTGGGTAGAGATGGTGATCCTAATTAAAAGCTTGGGTCCAAAAGGCTTGATGATAGAATTTATAATTAAATCAATTTCCTCTCATCTGGGAGACAGAGGTTTGCATGTGACCTTTTATGTTGGAGACAGATGGGCCACTGCAGCCCATAGTGTGACAGCCAGGAGCGGAGGTGGGGCTGAGCATGGAGAGTAGCAGGGCTGGCTCTCCCTGCCGCCATTGCCCTGCCGATGCTGCCCCCCAGGATATGTGGGTGGCCCTTGTTGTCACTGGAGGCTGCGCTATCACCCTCCGATTCTGTGTGTGCATATGTGTGCACATGCATATGGTTCACTTGTGTAAGGGGGAGAGTGAGGTTTTACATGACAGTGGTGTGGGCTCTGGGCTAATTCTTCAGGGTTCAAATCCTGGCTCAGTTACTCACTCGCTGTGTGACCTTGGGCACATTATGTCACCTTTCTGTACCTCAGTTTTGGGAGAATGGGGAGAATAAGAGGGCCTATTTTATAATGGTTACTACAAGACTGAAGGTGTTAAGGGATATGGAACCACTTAGGACAGTTCTTGGCACATAGTAAGCACTCGGTAAACGTGAGTTCTCATTGTGCTGATGGCATGTGTGTGTGTGTTTGGGTGAATTTAATTCAATTTAGCCCATACTGGCCTGTGATGAATGTGAGCCTGACGCATCCAGGCATGTGAGGCGGAGATAAGCAGGAGTCATCCAGGCTCTCCCAGCACGAGAGCCCTGTGCCACCCGAGTCGGTGAGGTGATGCTGCAGGAACAAACCACCCCCAAAGTTTGGGGCTTAAAATACGTACACGTTAATATGTGCCATGGTACGTGGCTCTACAGCTGGCTGGGTGCTCAGCCCCATCTCCGCAGTGACCAGGTTGGCCTGGATCACTGCTGGGCACGGTGGCGGAGGGAACATGTGCCCTGTAGGGGCTTGCAATGACAATGAAATGCTCTGGCCTTGAAGTGATTGTCTTTCCTGTTCCCAGCTCATTGGCTGGAACATGTCAAATGGCCCCAGCCAACCTCAGGGAGCAGGGAGAGAGTCGAATTTGACCATGTGCCAGGAAAGCAGAGAGCTGGGAATGTCTGAGGACCAGCACCCAGGGATTTGGTGGGATTTGTCTTTGTGTGTTTACTCCAGTGCTGAAGGTTGCATAAGCTGCATGCACAGTAGGTGCTCAGTAAACTAATACTGCGTGAGTGAATTCATGAATGAATCCACAGAGTCTCTGAGGAGTGTGGGTGAGGGAGGAGGCTGGTGGCCATGGAAGCAGCCCAGGTGAAGGGGAAGGGACCGCTTCCTTGTGGGTAAATCTTACTGTCTTTCAAGAACCTTTGTACCTCAAAGACTCTTCATGTCTGCTTCCCAGTTACAATGGAAAAACACTGTCAGACAGAGTGACAGCAAGGGGCCTAAGTGACAGGGCAGAGGAGGGCCAGGGTCTTCCAGCCCCCCAGCCTCGGGAGGGGCAGAGCAGGGAGGGCTGTGTGCCCTGGGGGTGGGGTAGGGTGGTAGGACCACAGGTTCAGCTCCCAGCAGAAGGCCAAGTCAGCTTGCTGGGGCCAGACAGAAAATCGATGGCGTTGGGGCACAGGTCTGCCAGACCAGGCCCAGGCCCCGCTGGCTGGATGCTCGGCTGGGAATCAGCGGCCAGTCAGTGTCCACAGAGCAGAGTAATGAGATGTGATTAATGAGGGTGCCCTGAAGGGAGTAGCCTGGGCCAGCCTGACCTGAATCCTTAGAGGGTCTCTGGGAAAGTGGCCCACAGCCCCCAAATGGTTCGGTGATTATAGGGGAAGACTCCCAGCATGTGACCCTGGAGGAAGCTGTGGGGCAGGTGGCAAACTGTTCTATCTGGGGCCTATCCTCGTCTTTCCAAAGGCCACCTAGACCCCAACCCAGATCCCTGACTAGGGTGCTCCCTCGACTACTTTCCAAGCTTTGGAATCCCCTTCTCTGTTCTTTGATAATTGTGGGGGGCACCTTCGTGGGGTATGGGTGTGTGAGGCATCCTTGGGACTGTCCTAAGCTGTGGGGTCACTCTTGTCTTCTGCTCTTGAACCTGTCATAGCAGGTCAAGGCTGACTCCCTCTTTAGTGCTAGGCAGTTGGATTCTCCCTATAGCTCCCCTGCAAGGCCCTCAGGAGTCCCTGGTTACCCTAAACCTGGCACCTCAGCCTGGAGGCATTCTAATTGGAGGACCTCCTTTTTCAGTGCCCACTCTAGGCTAGCTCTCTGAAGGTGGGTTATTTATATCCATTTTCTTGTCACCTGGCTGACAGGAGATGCTCAGTGCTCTGGGAAGGTATGTGCCCAGTTGTCAGTGAGACAGGCTCCCCTGTCCCCCCAGGCTGGCAACGCCTCCTGCCCCTCTGGCACTATGTCTGTTGCAAAGACCCTTGCATGGCTCAGGTGGGTGAGGAGTGTCAGGGGTGGGGGATGGTGGCCCTCAGCCCTGGCCGTGTAGGTTGAGCCTTTGGAAGCTGGCCTTCTCTTTGGCTGGCTCTCTAACCCACACATTCCTGCCCCCATAGCTTTCATATACCTAAAAGCCTGGCTACCATTTATCTGTGAGGAAAACAGCCAATGCTGAGAGCCTGGTACTCAAAGTCTCAAGCTACCAAGATCAGAAAGGTCAGGAATAGGCATCCAGCTCCAGAGTCTGTGTGCCCTCGTACAGGGTCCCTGCTCCCTGGTCAAGGGGATGCAGGTGGGCAGGTGGGGTCCTGAGGTCTGTGTGGGTCCCGGCCTGGGCTGGGCTCAAGGCAGAGGTGGCAGCAGGGCCCTGGCCTCACTCTGGCTGTGTGGCCTGGCAGAAGGAGCAGAGTCAGCTGGGAGGGTGAGCAGGACCTGAGGCCTGGACTCAGGGGTGATAAACAGGGAGGCAGAGCAGCCCTATGTGCTTTCTTTCTGATACCTCCTGGATCTGATGCTCAAGAGGACATTTTCATCTTTCTGAACCTCACTTTTCCTCATCTGTAAAATGGGCCCAAGGGCCCAAGTCTTTCCTCCCTCTCAGGAATGATCTCTAGCATTTACTGGGGGCCCCATGTCTTAAGCACTGTATGTATTCACCAACAAAATCCTATGTTGTTTCTATGACTGCTTTAGAGGGGAGGAAACTGAGGCCCAGCGAGGCCTCTTGCTTGCTTAAGGTCATACAGGATGGCAAAGCTGGGCCACACAGCCATAGGCAGGCTGACTCCAGAGTGTGCTGGAAGCTTACATGCTGTGCCAGAATGAGGGAAGGGAAGGGAAGAGGAAGTGCTTTTAAACACTAAAGCTTACAACAGTAGGGTTGAGATTTCTGTCAGGTGGCTCTGGGGTATCCATGGAAAAGGCCATGGACATCCAGCCACTTGGCTTTGAGGTGTCCCAGGCCTTTTGCAAGTCAGGGTAGGGGCTTCACTCCTGAGTGTTCTGAAAAGCCTTGAACAAGAGCACTGGCCTTCAGGAGACTGTGCCCTATGTGGGTTCTGAGATGCTGGACAGGTTGACCACCTCCCAGCCTGCCTCTCCTCTTTTGGATGGTGTGGGACATGGGCTGAATGCTCTCAGGGGTCCTCAGATTTTGCTAGTCTGAGAGCCAGTGAGCAGAGCCTGAGCTGTAGGCATCCTGGGAACAGCCAGTGTCGCCAAACCTGGGTGTATGTGTGGCTGCAGGTTAGCACAGCAGCCCAAGAAAAGCCAGGCCCTAAACACATGTATGTGCATAGACAAAATGCACATACACATTTATTCACATGTGCACACATGCACAAGAGCCTTTGCACTGGCTGTTCCCTCTGCATGAAATGTCCTTCCTCAAATACCTGTGGCTTCCTCCTTTGCCTCCTTGGGGTCTTACTCAAAAGTCACTTTGTTAGAGGGGCTTTCCCTGGCCCTTCTCTTTATTGGCATCTTGTTCCTCCCCTTCCTTCTTTTTCCTCTGGACCCTCCTCACCTCTAACAGCTCTGTATCACCCCTCCATTGATGTCTCTGTCTAAATTGGGAGCTCCTGTTTCCCCAGTGCTCTGCACGGTAGCTGGCAGGTTGTCACACTTAGTGACTATCGTTGGGAGGAGTAAAGGAATTCGTGTGCTGTGTACTTGTGTGCCCAGGGCACTTGCCCCGGCATGTGCTTGTGCATGTGTCTGCGTGTGTGTGTGGGTGCATACACACACACACAGGTGTACTTGGCATTCATATTCTTGTTGCTCAAGCCTGGAAGCAGCTTTTGTCTTTCTACACGTGGCATGCACCTTCTTGTCACCCCAGAAGCTAGAGAAAGGGAGGGAGAGGGAAGTTTATTCATGGGCACTGCTCCCTCCAGCCCCTCATACCTCCTGTAAGATAGGCTCTGAGGGGACAACTGCAGACACAATGCATGTCACTTGGGCATACCACCTGCCCCTTCCCCAGGGCATCCCCCACAATGCAGTAGGTTTTGATAATTTTGGGAATGGGGTGAATCCAGTTCCTTTCTACTGCTCCACACAAGCCCCATGCGGCCTTGCCTAGCACAGTGGGTGCCTTAGAAGGTCTGTTGAACTGACAAGCAATCCAAGCATCCCAGCACCTGAGAGGGTGTACGTGGTGCCCTTGGAGCAGCCTGACTCTCTGGAAGAAGAGGGCAAAGGGAGGGTTCCCTGGAGGAGGTGACATTTGAGCTGGGGTTTGCCTCACAGAGATTTGAATGTGAGGAGATGATGCCATGGGCTCTGTGGACAGAGAGGAGTGAGATGGACCTAGAGTAGGATGCCTGTCATTGGCTGAGTGCTGCTAGAATAGGGATTCTTGCTGACTCTTGCCCTCTGAGAATGTGACAGGAGGTGCCATGCCCCCAGCACCCAAAACAGTGTGTGAGACACAGTAGGTGCTCAAAGTATTGGGTGACCTTGGGCAGGCAGATAGGGAAGGCAAGGGAGGGAGGAGCCAGCAGTAGTGTGGACCAGGCTGCCTTCCTCCCCACTTACACTGTGAGAGGAGAGGAAGTTCTCTGAGGAGAATGTTAGTCCAGACCCCCTGGACCCCGCTGTCACTGGGCTGTGGAGATAGTGAGAGCAGAGGAGATATCAGAGCCCCACACAGGCCAGGTTGTCAGTCACCCTGCTTGTGGTGTCCCTGGGCTGGCTCTGTCCAGCCTCACTCCAGGCTGGGGTGGGGCAGGAGGGAGGTGCCCCCACTAAGCACAGCAATACCTCTGTGACTACAGAGAGAGTTGGGAGCTGTCGGCAGGAGGGGAGGCACAGGGTGGGAGAGGCTTGGGGTGAAAAAAATGTCGGGAAACATCAGTGGATGAATGGATCAAAAACCTTTGGTACATTTACACAATGGAATACTACACAGCAGAAAGAAAGAAGAAACTCCTACTTTTTGTAACAACATGAATGGAACTGGAGAGCATTATACTTAGTGAAATAAGCTAGTTAGTGAAAGACAACTACCATATGAGCTCACCCAATACAAACAAGCCAAACAAACAAGCAAAAGAGGACCAGAGGCATGGAAACAAGGAACAGACTTTCAGTGTGCAGAGGGGAGGGGAGAAAGAGGCAAAGAAGGGGAGCAGTTTAGTCAAGGAATTAGCATGGATGACCCATGGACATGGACAATGTGTGGAACTTGATCATGGGAGGGGGAATGGGGATGGGGTCAGGGGAGAATAGTGGGGGGAAAATGGGATAAATGTAGTATGATAACAATAAAATAAAAGTGAATAAAAAGGTGTCGGGCAAGAGGAGAGGGCTTCCATGAGGAAGCACAGGGCAATAATAGCTTCCACAAAGTGTTGACTGCCTGCTGAACTCTGTACTGAGTGCTTCTCATGTGTTCCACGTGCGGCCTTCACAACCTTAAAGAAGGGGGCTGTAATGATTCCCATTTTGCAGCTGAGAAAACCGAGGCCCAGAGAGGTGACTTGCCTAAGGCTTCCCAGCTGGTGGGTGACTGAACTCCTAAATCTCTGCTTGAAACCACAGCCTAGGAAACCTGGGAGGGCTGGAGCTGAGAGAGGGGCATGTAAAAGGGTGCTGGAGATCCTCTGGGCCTTCCCCCAATCATCTCAGGGCTGGGCCCCTATTCAAGGGTGTCAGGAATTTTGGGCTGGGCATTCCTGCAGGCTGACAGCACATCCAGTGGGATCCCATCCTCTACCCTCCTGCCCTTTTTGAAGGAATGAGGGTAATAGAGGAGCAGGCAGGTCTGAGCCTGACACTGCTGGCTGGCTGGGCTCCAGGGAGGGCTCTGCTCTGGGTCCTGACAACTGGATAGTATCAGTCCGTCTGCTGTCCCTGCCTGGGCTGAGTGCCTGGATGGGAGTGGAGGCAGGAGGTGGTGTGGGAGGGGGAGTGAGGGATGAGTGGGAAGTCACTTCTCCATCCTGTTCTGCTACCAGCCTTGAAACCTCCCTGGGCCTCCTGCCTTCTGCCATGTGATGCCCTTTTGGATTCTGGACTGTGTTGGGAGAAAACATTAGGAGTGGGAGACATTCATCAGGAGGAGGGTGGGTTCCTGGGTGTGTGATTAAGGTCAGGTGAGAGGAAAGCTAGCAAACCAACCAACCAACCAACCAACCAACCAACCAACCAACCAACCAACCAACCGTGTTGTCTGTCACTGTGAAGGCTGTGCGGCAGCAATCTCCATGAGCTTCCCCAGCTCCAAGCTCAGGGACTGCTGTTGGAAGGGGTCAGTTGGAGGTGGCATTCATTTTGTTCTGTTTTATTGACAAATTTAGAACTTAGGCATTTCAGACACGTACAAAAGTATGTGTACCATTTACAGTCATCTGCTCTGAGACAGAGTTCTTTCTTTTTCCCACACTCTCCTACCCAATTCTTTTGAAGGATATCCTAGACCTCACCAAATCACTGTATCCTTAAATATGTTAGTGCATAACTAAACCAGGGGGTCTCAACAGCGTCCCCAGGGGATATTTGCAATGTCTAGAGACATTTTTGGTTGTCACAACTAGGGGAGAGTATGCTATGGCATCTAGTGGATGGGGGATAGGAATGCTGCTAAACCTCCTACAGTGCACAGGATGGCCCCCAACAAGGATTCTCTCCCCAGGGTACAATATGAATAGTGCTGAAGATATGAAACTCTGCTCCGAGACACAGGGCCTCTCATAAGGCAACCAACAAACTGACAGCAACTGCATCATTGTCAACCCTTAAAAGTAGTAACACTGTTTAAATTAACCATCAAATAGCCAGTCAGAGCCCTATATTTTAGAGGGTGCCCTTTCAGGCAGGAGAGGAGAATCATGTGCTCACTAAGATACAAGTATGGTTTGTGTTCTAAATAGGGGCTATATTTTTATGGTTTTACGTGCAAAAGGTACAAAAGGTAGAAAGTGGAAGGTCCCTGCCCAGTCACCTGGTTCCCTCCCCAGAGTTTATAGCTGAGTATACACCACTCCCCACACAATGAACAGGCCTGTACCCTGCTTCTTTGGTGCTGTTGTGTTTATTTTACCCCATGTCTTAGAGGGCGGTCCAGAGCAGTGTGTGGAAGGCTGCTGTGTTCTCTTTCGCAGCTGTGGAGTATTTCTTGTATGGCCAGAGCTTTCACCAGGTTGTTTCCAAGGTGTGGTTGCAGAGGGTGCTACAGTGAATGACATAGTAGGACATATTGTTTTATAAAGACCACAGAACTGCAATGAGAGGGCTTAGTTGCTCAGGAAGTCCGGAACACCAATCATCCATTTCTCCCACCTCCATCCTCACGTGGAGCCTCCCAGGGACTTGGTCATTCCCCAGTGAGGGGCCTGCTGGGGCCTCCTTGGGATGCATCACAGGGGCCAAGCTGGGCGGTGCTCTTTTTGTAAGAAGCGTCCTTAGTGGAAGGTGCACCTAGATTATCTCTGAGGATAGGGCATAGTCATAGGCTAGGTGGCCAACCACTTGTCCAGGGGGCATCCGCAGTCCTCTTGCCCCCAGAATATTTTTTCCACCCTCAGTTGTCATGTGTGGTTTTATGGTTTTGGTTTTTGGCTAGGATTGAATCTTAGTGATTCCTTAGGGAGATAAATTTTACATTTGACATCATCCCTGATCAGTATTCCCACCCCTTCACCCTGTCACTCTGGAGAGCTGAGGGCACACAGGAAGGGTATGATTTGGTGTGCATGGAGGTGAGAATGGAGAACCTGGGGCACAGAACATCCCTGGGAAGCCTGGAACAGCAGGAGAACCTGTGGGGAGCGGGGAGTGCACTGGGGGTGTGAGCGTGGACCTGCGGGGAGGGGAAGGTGCAGGAGGGTCCACACAACTTCTTCCACATACTTAGGGGATGGTCCATGTCAAGCACAGGAGGAAGGGGAGTTTAAGAGCTCTGCATCTCACCTTTTCCTGGGGGTGGGCAGGTGGGGGTTGTGGGCCAGGAAAATGCTCCTTGGCTGGGGGAATGGGGGAGGAGACAGCAGGCCTGGAGTCTGCTGTTGAGAGGCTGTGGGACTGCTGGGCCCCTCCCTCTCAGGGCCTGGGTCCCAGGCTGTGAAGAGAGGGATCTCCCAGAGGCCCTGCCACCTTGGGCCTTCCAGCCATTCACTGGAGTGTAGGGCTGGAGGCAGCTGGAGCCCTGGCTCTGACTCCCATGAGCTCAGCAGGAGGCAGGAGCCTGAGCCCAGAGGGAGTTGTGGGGTCAGGGGCCTACTGGGTGGTGACCTAGGGGATATCTGGGGGAAGCAGAGGAACCAAATGACCCCTCAGGGCGCCCTCTTACTACCCTCACCCTACCCCGTCCCCAGGCCAAACCACCTCACTCACCTGGGGATTTTTCCCAGCTGGGCTCTTCCAGCTCCTTATGTAAATTGAGGTACCCAGAGGTCCCTGGGGCATGTATGCACATGTGTGTATGTGTGTGTGAGATTCCTGATGGCTTTGTGGTGTGTGAACGTGTGTTGCTGGGGGCCATCGGCCACCTGACCCTGAGGAGGCTAGCTAGGAGAGTGTTTGGAGGAGAGCTAGATCCTGACATGCCAGTCACTTCTCAGTCTGCTGGCAGCCTCACTTCCGCTGGGAGTTGGGGAGGCTACAGGGGCTGCAGGATCAGGCAGAGCTGACTGGAGGTGGGAGCCATCAGGGATTCTGGGCTATGGCCAGGGGTAGGGCCAGCCATCCATCTGTCCACCCTCTCCTGGGCCTCAGTTTCCTCTATGTCCCAGGGTCTTCCCAGGATTAGAGGAAGCAGGGCCCACGGGAAGAGCTGGGTTGGCTCCAAGGCTGAGACAGGAGGAAGGTTGTGTAGGGGTGTGGTACTGGGGGGGCAGGGTGGGGGTGCCAATCACCCCCATTAGTGGCCCCTCTCACCCCCAGATCCCCCAGATCAGCTACGCCTCCACAGCCCCTGACCTGAGCGACAACAGCCGCTACGACTTCTTCTCCCGCGTGGTACCCTCGGACACGTACCAGGCCCAGGCCATGGTGGACATCGTCCGTGCCCTCAAGTGGAACTACGTGTCCACGCTGGCCTCGGAGGGCAGCTACGGCGAGAGCGGCGTGGAGGCCTTCATCCAGAAGTCCCGAGAGGATGGTGAGTCAGGTGCCTGTCTGCAGGGTCCTGCTCGGGGATGGGGGATGTCACAGCGCACTGGCTAAGCACTGCCTGAGAGCCATTCTCTGGGCCCTCCTCTGGAGTCTGCCTGGTTTGGGCCATGCCTCCGGTGGACCTCAGTCTCTCCTCTGAGCCCTGGGGATTGGCCTGGGGTGAGGGGTGGGTGTGAATGACTTGCAGATGAGGCCAGGTGGTAGAGGGGCTGCTAGTATGTCTGGCATGGGAGCTGGTGGAACAGCCACTCTTCTCAGGCAGAGAGGAGGGGAAGGGGGTGGGACGGAGGTGGCCTTGTTCAAGGGAGTCTCTGGGGGCCAGCTAGCAGGTTCTTGGAGCAAGGGTTGTTTGAAAGATCAGGAATTTGGAGCCCCTAAGATCTAGCAGTCTGGGTGGGGGTGAGGAGCAGGCACTGCCGGAGTCATCTCTCACGTTTGGCTTGGCCTTCAGTGAAGTAGGGGCCCTGCGGGTGGGATTTGAGCACTGTGGAAACGTGGTTCTCCTTGAGGTCCCCCCACCTGCACAGGCCTCCTTTCCCTGGTTAAACTCACGTGTCCCCTTAATTGCTTCAGAAGCTCCAGTGGTAGAGCTCTTGGTATCGGCAGGTGGGAAGAGGCTAACAACAGGGTTTGAAACCAGGGCCTCTGAGTGGGTCTGTTTCAGCGGCCCAGCCCAGGGAGGGCAGGCTCCTCGGGGCTGTGGTGGTGGGCTCCTGGGCAGCAGGCAGCCCCTGGGTGGGGGGCTCCACCTGGGCTGGGTGAGTCCTGCCTAGAGGGATGGCTGATTGAGGGCCATGGGGTTAAGGGATGAAGCCTGTCTAGGTGGGGTGCGAGGGGGCAGCGGGAGGTCTTCCTCCTCCTGGCAGAACCCCCTTCCTGTAAAGAGGGCACCCCTCTGTCCCCTCTCCTGGCCTCTCTCAAGGCCTTGTCTCAAAATAGCTCCTGTGGCACACTTGACTTTGGGGGATGGCGTCTGTATATTTATACCCATGTACCCATGGACTCTTAACTGCTTTTTCGAAAGACCACAGTGTCCAGAGGCTGGCGTTGGTCACACCCTGTGGGCATAATCCTGCTATAAATCTTGGATAAGCGCCTTTAATTGTACAGCCAAAGCCGCTTGGGTGCCTGCGACCTGGCGGGGAGGGCTGCGGGCGGAAGTGGGGCAGCCTCTGCCTGATGGCTGCAGCTCGGGCGGCTCCCACTCCGCAGCTGAGCCTGCAGAAGGAAGCAGGGCTGGGCTGACCCCACTGCCACCTCCAGCCAGATGGCGACAGCTCCCTGAGACCCGTAGTGGCAGTTTGTGTCAGACCCTGGTGGGGTGCCAAAGACCCCTCCCTCTGGCTGTGCACGTGTCCTTTCCTCTTTTGCTCAGACTCTGGACTGGACCACGCTCCCTGCTCTGCAGGTTCCTCTCCTTATCATTGCTTCCCCCTTCCCCCAGACAAGCCCACTGCCTTTCTGTTTAAGGTGCAACCTCTGCAGAATTTGGTGACAAAGGTGCTGGACGGGGGCAGGGGTAGAAAGTTCAGCATCTTAGTGTTCAGTCCTTGCTCTAAGGGACCTAGCAGCCACCCCCAGTACTTTATAGATCTCCCTGTGTGCCCAGAAATGCTGAGCACCTATCTTATTCCTGTTGTCCTGGATATTCCTCCCAGTCCTGTGAGGCAGATACCTTATTTTATAGGGAGAACTTGAGGCTCAGAGAGGCCAGATAATAACTGACAATAGACCACGCAGCACATTATTGGTGGAGAAGGGGTTTGAACCCTGGTAGTCTAGTTGCAGGACTTAGGGGTCTTTACTTTTGTATTCTTGTCACTCTGGCTTCTGCTTATTTCCCATTGCATTAACTGAGGACTAGCCCTATGCAACACACACACACTTACATGGTATGAAGAGCTGGGGAGGCATGAGATATGTGTGAGGTCTGGGTATTGCATTTTATCTGAAGCTAATTTTTCACAAGCATCGAATCAGGCATTGGGGTAGTTAGAAAGTAAATATAATATCTACTCAAGATTTTTAAGGACTTCTAGGAAAGTAGAGAACTAGCCACCCTATCAGAGCCTCCAACTCAAGGGCACTCCCGCCCTGGCACAGGTGCCCCTCGCAGTGCCCCTGCCTCCTGGTCTCCATCCCATGGCAAAGGGCCTGGCCTCCCAGTTGGCTGTACTTGCCATGTCTCCAGATCGCCCTGCTGCCTGCTCTGCCTGCTAAGTGAAGTTTGGTGGGAGACTGTCTGCAGGTGAGTGAAAAGAAAAGGAGAAAGAAAGCCGTGCTCCAGCTGGTCAAATTGAGATAAAAATTGAATGGCCAGTAGAAAGAGGCCACTGTACCTTGTAGCCTAATTCCTGTGAAAGATTAACAGTGTCTTTGGCCATGTGTTGTATTGATCTGTCCTTTGAAGTATAAATCATCAGTGAGCTGCTCAGAGGAACGCCGGGGAGTGGGGCCAAGAGAAAGGGTGCACTTACTGGGCTCAGGATGCACGGCGGAGCTGTGGCAAGAGCTCAACTGACAAGTGCTGGGTGCCTCCTGGGTGCTGGGCTCTGGGTCCTGCAGGGAGAAGAATTAGGCCCATTTCATGAGGGTAGGTCACTTTCCCAAGGCCACGCAGGCAGAATGTGGAAGAGTTCCTGGGTAGCCCCGGGTGCTGATTGAGACATGGATGACAGAGATTAAAGCAAGCAGGGGCCTCTCCATGGGGTCACTGGGGCTTTTGGTTCTGGTCCTCTCCAGTGAGCAATTCCAGCACCCTGGGCACATCTAGGACTGCTCCCAGGGTGGGGATAAGATGGCCTTTTTGGGTGGGCAAGAAGGGGCCTGGGGGCCTGGGCCTGCTCCTTGGGAGATATCCTGTCCCTCACACAGTGGGAAGTTCCAAAGTTGCATCTCCTGCTACGGGCCCATACCCCTGTTGATATTCCAGAAATGCTGATGTGCCATCTGGTTGCTGGTCTGACCCCAGCTCCAATTCCCAGGGCCGAGCCTCAGACTTGTATTTAGATGGCCCATTAGTGTAGTGGCATCAGCATTGGGCGGTGACTCTAAGGGCCGGCAGCCTAAGGCTGGGGTACCACCTTGTCCTGCTGGCTACCTGGCATCTCTGCACTCAGCGTTTCTGGCTGTAAATGGAACACTGGGCTCCTGGAGGCTCTGTGGGCTGGAGGTGGAGCTTGGCCAGCTAGAAAGAGCTGTGCCGGCCGTTCTAGGCGCTCATGTTTCTGGGAGTTCCGAGAGAAGAGTTTCATCCTGGGGCACTCCTAGGATCCAAAAACCACTCATAGTGGACACATGGAGTGCCCACAACCCAGTTTGCTGCCTCCCTCTCACCTTCTTGACCTTACCTCCTTCCCCTTCTCTGTCTCTCTGCTCTAGCCCCACAGCCTTCTCACTGCTCCTGTAACACTCCAGGCACAAGCCCACCTCAGGGCTTCTGCACTGGCTGGTCCCTCTGCCTGAAAAGCCCTTTCCCTGGATTTCCATGTGGCCTACATCCTCAGTGCATTCAGGTGTCCCCTCTTCAGAGGCCTCTCTGACCGCTGTATCTCACATAGCCCTATCCCTGGCCCCTTACTGTTCATTCCCTCTTCCCTGCTCTGTTTCTTTAAAGCACTTGACGAGTTCATTTTTGTTTTTTATAATCCACCAGGACAGAGGGTTTTTTTTTTTTTTGTGGCCTGTTTTGTTCTCTGCTGCATCCCCAGCCTCTAGCACAGTCCCTGACTGGCACATAGCAGTTGCTCAGTAAGTGTCTGTAGAATGGATGATGGCTCTCAACATCCAGCCCCCAACTACTCACTTCTTTAGCCCTCCTCCCACCTTGGGCCTTCGAGGCTGCTCTCCCAGCTGGCAGAGGGCAGATGGAGGTTGCGGGAGCATCAGAATCTGGGGTTAGGGCAGACCCCTCTGGGCCCTCAGCCTCCTTCCCCACTGAGCTCCCTGCCATCCCCAAGCCTCTCCTGACTCACTGGGGACAGAAATTCTTTCTACGGGGCAGAGGCGGGGCTGTGAGGACTGGAGGCCTGTCTGCAGCTGCGTCCAGCTGAAATGTGAGGTTCAGTTTCCTCTCTCACTCCAGTGTCTGCCTCAGATATATTATTCTGAGGGGCTGCCTGCACCACAGCACAGGGAGGGGGAAAGGCTCAGCCTTCCAGACCCTTTTGAGTCTCTTGGCTGACTTGGGCTTCACAGATTTATGTGATACCTGCAGGGTGCCTAGCCCCATGTGAGGAGAGGAGCCAGGGCGTGGGCCCTGCAGGCTCCTGTGGGCGTGGGAGGAGCAGTGTCCTGCCCTGCAAGCAGTAGGTGCTGAGTAGGGAGGCAATGGTCCATCTGTTGAAGTGAGCAGAGCTGCGCCAGGGAGGCAGGGGGCCCCTGCCCAGCCAGAGGACAGTCCAGCAGGGCTCAGGGGAGGGGCACTTGGACAAGTACAGAGGAAGGAAAGGGCCCACCAGGTGGGGGAATAGCATGAGCAGGAATCTGGAGGTAGAAGTGAACGAGGCAGACGGGATCCCAATGGTGGACCTGGCCTGGTCCTAGTGGCCATGGGACAGGGACCAATGTGAAATGCAGCTGAACAGAGTTTCTTTTAGGCCAATCCTGTATTTTTTAAAAAGTTCTTTAAAAAAATCTCTCCCAAGGATATGTTTATGGTTCTAGAGAGAGGAAGAGGGGAGAAAGGGGGTGAAGAGAGGGAGGGGGAGAGAGAGAGAAGAAGAAAGAAAGAAAAGAAAAAGCAAAGAAAGAAAAGAAAAGAAGAAAGAAAGGAAGGAAGGAAGAAAGAAAGAAAGAGAAACTTCAATATGAAGAACATTGGTTCCTTCTCATACACGTTCTGACTGGGGATCAAACCTGCAACCTAGGTATGTGCTCAGACCAGGTATGAACCTACAACTTTTTGGTGCATGGATGACACCAACCAACCCAGCCACCTGACCAGGGCCCAAGCCTGTACTTAAAAGTTTTTTGGCACTTGGGTTTGCACCTGCACACACCATCCCCACCTGCCACATCCAACCTGCTCAGCGACCAGGGGTCCTCTCTGTCCATTAAGGCTCAGTGCCAAGACCCCTCCTCACTGCAGGCTTCCCATATCTACTTCCCCCAAACAGAGTTGCTTACTTAGGTGGGGGATGATCTTCCCCAGGGCTCCTGCCTGAACTCTCTCTCTGTCTCTTGCACAGGACTCTGGGCTCCTTGAGGCTGGGGAGGGACAGGACCTCACACCTCGGTGAGCCTCACCCTCCCTTACAGCAGGGCCTCAGGAGTTTGTAGAATGAACAGATGAACAAACAGATGACCAACCCTGTGTCTTTGGGCATGTCATTGCCCTCTGGGGCTCCCTTTTCTCCTCTGGAATAGGTATGGGTGTGTCAGCTTATTTCCAAGGTCCAACTCTGACACCTCACAGGCTGTGTCCTCACAGGCCCTGACTCTAGGCCTTCTTGTAAGCAAAGGCTCATCAGAGTGTGTTCCCACGATTCTGGCTCACTGAAGACTATTTAAGATGCTTTTCTCAGAGCAGTGCTAGAAAATGAACTGTCCCTCAAGGCCTGAGGGAATAGTGTCCAATGGTGGCACTTTAGGATGTGACCTTTGGTTCAGGGTTGATTGGGGCCAGCTGCATGGGGACAGAGCCTGGAGCATGCAGCCTTCTTGCTCCACATCAGATGAAGTGGGGTTGACATCAGCTGAAGGGATGAAGAGCTGGGTGCAGGGAGGGGTCCTGCCACTGGTTTGGTGTTTATGAGAATGGGATGGCTCGTAACAACTTTTCAGGGAGGGATCTCTGGACTGTCCCTCCAGTTGCCTCCTGGACTCATAGGCCAAGGACCCGGCAGTGGGGGCCCAGTGTACCCTGCCACCGACCATGTGTTCTCCAAGGGTGAAGGAGGGAAGAGGCCCCACCCAGCAGCCAATCCCCACCATTCTAGCTTATCACATATGCCCTGAAACCGAGATCCACCACATCTTTGGCTTCCCTGTGCCACCTGTCACTCCCATAGGTGGAAATTAAGTGGACCTGGCATGGGCACCTCCTGCTGAACCATGAGGCCCATCATACCCTTGTTGAGTCTCCTGGCCAGCGCTAGGAGATTGGCGGGGTGCTGGCATTAATGTGACAGCTCGCTGATTGCCAGGTCGATCTGTGTCCTGTTATGAAGTGAACCCTATGCCTGCCTGGCCCACCTCGGGGATCTCACCTGTCCACTGTGGTTTCTGTGCCACTCTGGCCTGTGGCAGGACTCTGACACCTCTCAACGTTGTGAGTCCCCTCTGCTGGGTGTCATCAGGTCACTTCTCCAGCCCTCTCCAACTCTGATCTGCCCACCCCAGCCTATCTTGATGCAAACGCGCTCCCATCTGAATTTGCTTCAGCTGGAAGGGAGTGACAGGAGGAAGAAGATGTTAGACACTGAGCCCTTGTTGCTCTGGATTTGCATCCTTTCTCTCTTGGACAGGAAGCAAACATTTCTTTCACTGGCCTCCTTTGTGGCACATGCTTGAAGATTTCTTTGGGCTTAAAACAGTTTCCCTTTGCTAGTTGCAGTGTGGCTTTGGTCTTCTGGATCCTGTCCTCTTTTGGATAATATAGAGTGGCCTGGTTAAGAGCCTGTCTGCTGGCTCTGCCACCATGAGCTGTGATGTCTCAAGCTGTCACTTAAGGTCTCTGGACCTAAGTGTTCAGCTTGTGAAGTGGGGATGTTAATACACCTCCCTGATAGGTTGCTGAGAACACCAAATGCGTTAATACCTGTAAAGCATTTAGCACAGCCTGGACTAGGCACTAAGCTGCCAAAGGTGTGGGCTTCATCATTATTGACCAGAATGGAGGGAGGCAGAGGGCCCTAAGCTGGATGGCCCATTCTAGTCCTGGCTTTGCCTCTGAATAGCTGTGTGACCCTGGGCTGGTCACTTGCCCTCTCTGGGCCTCAGTTTCATTACCAATGAGAAGGTGATGTGAAGGGGTGCCTCTGAGGTCTACCATGACATGGGTCTTTACATCCTTCACCCTCTTCTCGTGGCTTTTCTGTGTGCTACATGGAGGTCCGGGTACCATGGTGTTGGCCTTGGTTTCCAGCATGTCTCTTGTTCTTGGGCCCAGACCTGAGCCCACAGTAACCTATTTCCTCAGCCCCTTCAACCTCTTTGGTTTCTTGACCTCTGATCCTTTTGACAAATAAATCTCTAAACCTGATTTGAACCCCATTTTCTTCAAATTCATTTTCATTGCCCTGGTTTCTTCTTCCTCCCCTTACCTCAGCCTCTTCACCAGAAGCACATAGGTTTCTCCCAGGTTCTTGTGCCTGGGGGATCCCTTTTGATTTCTTCCCCTTTGTTAAAGAGCAAGAGGTGGGGAGGCCCTTGACCTTATCCTGCCCTTTAGCTACTCCCCAGGAAGCCTTCTTCACCTTGGCCTCTGAACAGCTACCCTAAGAATTGTCCTGTTTTACAGGGGGGTGACCATAGGCTGGGCTGTCCAAGCCCTCTCAGCTTGTGGGCGGCAGAGCACTTGGGTCTGTGCCACTCCCAGCCACCCAGTGTCTCTCGGGAAGCACTGCTGTCAGTCAGATGGATGGATGTAGGTGCAGCCGCCCCCACAGAGGGCCGGGGAGGGAAGAGGCGGAGCGCCTCCTGTAATGGGAGTGTGAGTGTGTGTGACAGGAGTCACCAGCCATGGAGGGCCTTGTATGAGCTCGTGAGGGGACCTGCCTCAAACTGGGCAAAAAGGCCTGGGTGGTGGGGAGGCATTTGTTCCCTGGTGGTCACTCCTTCAGTGCTGGCTCACCTTATGCTCCTGAGGTCTCAGGGACTCAGAGGACAGCGTGCAGGCCTCCAAACGATGCAGAATCTGCTCCACAGGGTTGTGCCAGTGAGGAGGGGTATGGGGGCATTCCTTACCCCTGCTCTTCAGCCTTTTATTCCTCACCTCAGCCCAGTAATTCATTTGATGAATACGTATTTATTGAGCACCTACTGTATCCTGGGCATTGACTTAAGTCACTGAGGATACAGCTTACAGTAAATGAGCAGAGACATTGCTATGTAATATAATTCCACATGGGAGTTGATGGTGGTTGCAGCAGAAGTGGACAGAAGTAGGCAGGTGGGCAGGAAAGGTCTTTCCGCACAGGTGGCCCAGCGCAGCCGCGAGCCTTGTGTTCTGAGGGGAGAGAGCCTAGGCACAGGGACCAGCAAGTGCAGCGGCTCTGAGGGGGTGGCCTGCTTAGCATTTGGGGAATAGCTAAGAAGCAGCAGCAGAATGTGTGAGGGGAGAGAGGCAGAAGGAGAAAGGTAGATCCTGTGGGGCCTCTGGGCCACTGAGGACTTTGGTCTTTGCTCCAAGCAAGAGATTGGCACCCATGGAGGGCAGTGAGCAGAGGAGAATGTGAATGGACTTGTGTTTACTAGAATTCTGAGTTCTGCTGTTGTGTGCAGAATAGACTGTGGGGCTGAGGCAGGAAGGCCAGTGAGGAGGCTCCTGCCGTTGCCCAGGCAAGAGGTGATGATGACTTGGACAGAGAAGGCGGGGTGGTGAGAAGGGACAGATTTGGGGTGTACTTTGAAGTTTGAGTCTGCTGGACTTGCCCTCAGGTTGCGTGGGGACAAAGGGCAGGGGCATCGCCTTGGCACGTGGCTTCAGCACCACAGATCATGGCGGCACCCGTTGGTGAAGCTCTGATCAGCTCAGTTCCTCAACAAGTGGCTATTTCGCCAGTCCTCAGCCGGTCTGTGGACACTGAGCAGAGAGCCTCATCTGTAAAGTGCAGGTCCCTTCGCTGTAAATCCTTTTGGGAATGAGGTAGGACTAAATGCAGTTTTACACCTGGGATGAGAGATCCGGAAGCAGTGGTCTCCCTGCATCTGGCTAAACTGTTGTGGGTGGGGAAGGGCAGTGGGAGGAGAGCCTTGAAGAGTGGGTGGGCCAGTGCCAGGGGCGTGGGGGGCGCTCTAGGTAAGGGGGCCACATGACCGCATGAATTTGGCTCTTCATGTAGCCTCCTTCTGCCAGCTAGAAAGGGGCAGCTTTCCTGAGAGAGCAGCAGGCCCATGTGAGGGGTGAGCAATCCATGCAGAATGCTGCCCTAGGCCTGCTATGGATGTTGTGTGTCTTTGGACAGGCCATTATTCCTCTTTGGTTCTCAGTTTCTCCATCTTTAAAATAAGATAAATATAGTCCCTACTCTCTTGGTTGTTGTAAGAATGACAAAAACCGGTGGCATGGTCATCAGAAAGGTCAGGAAAGAGGGATGAGGGGCAGCTTCTGAGGCCTCAGCCCCCAAGGGTGGGTACTTGGCCTCATCTGTACAGGGTTCTCCCCGTCCTGTGGTCTGTCCTCCTCTTTCTCCCCACCTTGCACAGTGCATTATATCCCTGCTCTGTTTTGCTCTAGACAGAATGATCATATGGATATTCTATGCAAATTCTCACTTTTAATGAGCCAGAAGGAAAGCTAACAACTATTTTGCAGACATCTTGGGCCCAAGGAAAGTCTTGGGATGGGAGAGGAAGGAGGACAAACAGGAGGAGAGGAGCAAAGGGGGAGCGTGAAAATGGAGGGGGCAGGGCAGGGGCTGAGGAGAGGTGGAGGGGAGGGGAAGCCTGAGCCAGTCTCCCAGAGGTGGCCTGCCTGCCTGCCTGCCCCATTGTACGGCTAGGGAAGAGTGAGGTGATTTGCTGGTGACCCCGGGAGGTGGGAAGCGGAGAAAGGTAGAGGAGAGGGAGATGACAGGCTCGAGCAAGGGAAGGTGAAGGCAGCCGGAACTAGGCTCTGGCTCGTGGGACTTGCTTTTCCTATCTAAACATTGGCTGTAATACCTGCGAGTGGGTTGATGGAGGAGCTAATGAGAGAACATGTGAAAAATTCTTCAACTGAGATGAACATGAGGGGCCACGGAATACGGGGGAGCAGGGTGTGTGTGTGTGGAAGAGGCAGGGAGGGAAGACAGGATGGGGCAAGGGAATGAGAGGGGTAAGACAGGAAGAGGAGGGCGGAGGGACAGGAGCTGGAAGTGGGGCCTGGAGACCTTCTGGACAATAGTCAACTCTTAATTAGCCATCCATCCATCCATTTATTTATTTATCCATTCCTTCTTTAGTGTCTATCATGTATTTAATAGGTAGATGCCTGTTCCATGACGATAGGGTTTCTGTCTTTCCTATTCATGGCTATGCCCACAGTATCTAGGACAGCGCCTGGCACTGGGAGGTGCTTAGTAAATTGTTGCTAAATCAATGACTGCTCTGTGCCTGGCATTGGGTCTGGCAGTGGTCATCGCCCTGGAGTTCAGAGGCTGATGGGCACAGTGGCATCTAGTCCAATAATTGCCATGCATTGTGCCAAGTGCCATGATTGAGACATTAGGGTTGTTATAGGCACCTGTGGGGATGGAGCCTGGGTCACTCACAAAGACTTCCTGGTGGAGGGCACCTGAGCTGAATCCTCAGCAACAGACAGGAGCTGACTTGAAGGAGTTTGGGAAGGGAAATTGGGCAGAAAGGCAGAGGGAACAGCCTGAGCAAAGACCCGGAGATGGGAACACCTGGTGTGCTGTTGGAAGCCGGGCTTGATGGGGCATGAGGCTGCAGGGCTAGGTGCTTGGACTTTGCCCTGAGGAAGCAGAAGTTCAGGGGAGGGGAGTGTTGGGGTAGGATTGGAGGTTGGTGGAAAGTTGGGGGGCTGGGCTGGACAAGCTGGGGTTCGCATGCAGATGGAGGCTCGGGGGTGGTAAGACAGTATCGATAGCAGTGGGGATGTACAGTGGGTGGGGTCCCCAGGGGTCAGCCTGGAGAGGGTTGGCAGCTTGTGTGTGAGTGAGCCCCGGCTTAGATTTCTCAATTCTGAGCAACCCAGCCCACCCTGGGGGCATTTACATGTCAGTATAAATGTCACTGTGAACATGGGTTCCTAACGACTTTTAGTGCCCAGCTTCCCAGGATATCTCTGGTACTGCACATGGGATAGTTTTGCACTAGGACAAGTTGTCTCCCGCAAATGCCTGCTGAGAAAAAACTAGCAGTTGGTAGCACCCCTCCCCTAGCTGTGGTCTGCAGGAGGAGGGTCAGCTGAGCACCCCTCCCCCAGCTCCTGGGTGCCCTCCTGAGCTCACTCAAGACTGCCTCAGGGACTCAGGTCTAGAGTCCCCTAGTCCTCTCTCCTTGGTCCCTGTTGATCCACTCTGGTATCTGTCCAAGCAGGCCCTCAGGCTGTGGGGCGCCAGGCTTTTTCCCAATTGCATTGGAAGATCCTGGGGCCTTTTTTTTTTTGTAGTGAGGTGAGTATCTCGCCCACCTCGGACCCTCATCTGGTCTCAACCCTGACCTTTGTCCATCAGCTTTCCACCTGTGCTTCAGGAAGGCCTCTTGTGGAACGCTGGGTTGGGCTGGTGCCCGCTGTTGCCCTTCCTGACTTAGGCAGCCTCTAGCCTCACCACCGTCCTCCACCAAGGCCGGTGTCTGGGGCACCCTCCCACCCACTGTCTCGGCCTCCCCGCCCCAGGCATGGCCAGCAGTCCTGTTTTCTGGTTGAGGAAGCTGAGGCCTGGTGGGGTGAAGGGAAGGCTCCACTTGCATGTAGGAGCAGGGCTGGAACCAGGGCCCGCAATTCTGTCATTGAAAAAGTCAGCTCTTTGCCACTCCTCCCTCTGCCCCAGCCCAAAGAGGAGAGGGAAAGGACTGGTGTGGGAGAGGGTCTCGGAGGACTTCATTACCCCATGCTGGCTCGCGGTGGGTTGGGGGTGCTGAGCCCACCTGCCGGCAGGAGACATGCTTGGCATGCCTGGGCAATTACATGGTGGCATTTCATTTTGCTTGTCTGTTTCCACTTCCTGGGGACGTGGGCTCGAAAGTATTTCATCCTGGGCTTTAGTAGCCTGTTCCTCCCGGACCAAACTGCAGGCCCGCTTCTGACCCTTAACCCTGGCCCCTCCCTGCCTGACTGAGCCTTGGGTCCTGCTGTGGGTGGAGCTGGCAGAGGGCATTTCTCCAGGCCCCTGCCCCACACAGGGCTCTCTGCCATCAGCCCAGCGCCAGCTCCTCTTCCCAAGGGCTCTGGAGTGAAGAGGCCAGGCAGACAGCATTGCTGGAAATTAGGCTCATTTTGACCAACATTGACCTTGTGCCTAGCACTCTGCTGGAACCTGGGGAGTTAGAAAAGAGAAAGACATAGTCTCCCCGAAAGGGGCTTATAGGCTAGAGGAAACTGACAATAATATTATAGTAATAGCAAATACGTATTGATTACTTATGTGTCAGGCACTGTTCCAAGCACCTCGTATGTATAAAATCACTTATTCTCCATATTCTATTATAAAGAGATGAGGCCCAAAGAGGTTAAGTAACTTGTCCAAAATCACACAGCTCAGAAGTGGCAGGCAACCTGGCTCCAGCCCTCATGCCCTGAAGCATGAAAATTATAGAACTGACCACAGCACAAGCAGAGGGTGGCAGGTGCCAGCAGAGAGGGCAGCAATGAGTTCCAACTAGGGGATGGATCTGGGATGTTTCAGGAGATGGCGGGGGGAGAAATTGGGCTTCTAGGCTGGGTGGGTTTGGACAGGTGAAGGAGCAGGAGAGTTTGGGACAGGGATTAGCAAAAGCCAGGGTTGGGAGAGCCCCAAGTTGAGGTGGAGGGCGTAGTCCTGCCATGGCAGCATGCAAGCTATGAGGCTGAGGAAGGGGCAAGAAGCTGCTATGTGACCTCACCCCCCAGGTGTGCCACTGTATGTGGGGAGAGATGGGAAAGGGGGTTAGGGGTCTTGTTTTGTAAGTGGTTCCTTGGCAGAGGACTCTGAATGAACTCTCAACAGTCCTAGGTCAGGCCTCCTGCTCTGAGCCAAATCTGAGAAATGGGTGGTTTTTCTCTCATTCTCACCACTGGGAGTCGGGCAAGGTGGGTGGGGGGAGGCACTGGGCTAGGGTAGCGGGCAGGGACCTCTCAGGGGGTCTTGGGGTGGGGGCAGGTCAGCAATCAGCCATCCTTCTGTGGCTTCCAGTCCCTTCCAGCCATCACCTACCTCCGAACAGTTTCCTTTTCTTTTCTTTTCTGATTGTTCCCTCCTTTCTTGCTTCAAAGGTGTTTTGCCTAAATAGGTTTGTGTTAAGATATTAGGTCGATTGCTCAGCAAATTTCCCTCTGCTCAGAGCTGAGTGCCATGAATAATGCACTCCAAACAGCTGCTGCTGCCCAGGCCTTCTGGGGAGGGGCTCGCTGCCTCAGCTCAGAGGCACCAGCCCGAGCGGCTCTGACTGGTCCCCAAAGCCCACACCCTCCCCATCCCCAGAATATCCCCTCAGGACCAGGCCTGTCCACAGGTGATCCCTTTAATCCTCACAACCCTGCATGCCTGGGAAGTGGGGATAATGCATCATCTCATTTTGCAGATAATGCAGAAAGGGGTTCAGGATGATGTGGCTTTTATCACCAAGCAAGGAGGTGACTGAGATAGGGCATGGGCCCTGCCTGCACCCAGGCACATCATCCTGTGCCACACCAGGCCAGCCCTTCGATGTCCATGCCCCCTGCACTCCCAGATCCAGCCCATTTCTTCTCAAGAGCAGAGCTGAGTGTGAGCTAAAGGCCTGGTAGGCCTAGGGAGAGGGTTTCATGGGAAAAACAGGACCCACCCCCATTGGTGCTCCTCAGCCAGGCCACCTGTATGCCAGTAGCAAAGAGGAGGTATTAAGGTGCCAGAGTTTGGCCCAGGCTAGCCTAGTGGCTCCAGGGAGGTGTGGACACATGACGTGTATGCCAGTTTCGTAGCTGTGTGACTACATGTAGGGTGTGACTGGGAGGCTGAGTGTGAAGAATGTGGTTATATGAAGCTATGTGGCCTCTGCATGAGCTTGTGGGGTTGTGGGAGGTATGGCTGTGTGTCAGTGTCAGTGCCTATGTGTGGCCATGTGTATGTCCTTGTGCCTGTGAGGCTGGCTGTATGAGGTTGTCTCTGGTTTTATGCTTGTGCTATGGGATAGGGCTGTGAGTCTCTTTATGTCAGGGTTTGTGACAGAGATTGTGTGAAGTTGAGGTGTGTGCATGTGATTTTGATTTGTGAGGGTGTGTGTATGTATGTGTGCTGGGGGTGGTTGTGGTGCTGAGATTATTCAAGGTAAAAAAGGATGTGCATCCTGCCCTGAGCCATCCCTGGGCCTCCAAGCTATGGCCCCGGGTTCTACCCAGAACCCTGTCCCTGGGGACAGTTCTGGTCCCCAGAACATATGGACCTCACCAGCCCTGAGTCTCTACCCAAGCTGGGTGATGAGGTCCTTGTCCTCCCAGCCCCCGCCCATGAGGCCTTGCCCACTCCCTAAAGACAGACCCAGGCTTCGAATACCATCATCTTTGACCCTCGTTCCAATTTCACAATATAGTTTTTAAAAGTCCTTCCCCCGTTTTGCAGATGGAAAATCTGGTACTCAGAGAGGCTAAATAACTTTTCTAAAGCCACACAGCCGGAAGGCCACCACCCTCTGCCTCAGGTGGGAGAGCAGGGAAGCTGGATGCAGGGGCATGCTTTGCACGGTCCTTTGGTGGAGTGCCTCAGAGAGACACCTCCGGGGGGGAACTAGGGTGACTGTCTCCTCTTCTACAGCCTACGGCCTCCACACTTTCCTGTCTGTCTACCAGCCCAGCTGTCTTCAGGCCCTGGGCCTGTGGGGCCTCATCACTTTGCTCAGCTATCTTATACTTTTCTTTACTTGTCCTGCTTTTGCATGTGTATCTCCTAAGTGCTTATAGCAAGGAATTTGTGTCTAGATGCAGGAGCAAAGTCCCAAGAGAAGGCAGGTCTGAGAGAGGTGTCCAGTTTCATGACGCCCAGCCCATGCCTGTACATGGAGCAGGTCCCACCAGGGCAGGTGCTAAGGGTGGGTTATTGCTGTAGCCCAGAACCTGGCACAAAGTAAGTGCCAAATGCAAAGTGTGTGTGCACACGGAGTCTGGGCACTCAGTGTGACCAGGTGATGAGGCAGAGGGGAGGTCATAGTGGGCTGTGGGGGATGGGAAGGCTTCCAGAGGAGGTGGGAGTGTTTGAGAAAACACAGGCCCCCATTCTGGATTCCTA
>PVIW01010749.1:0-42106 GCA_004026585.1 Noctilio leporinus
GGGGATGTGAAGGTGGTTAGACGGGGGTTAGAAGAGACTCTCTGTTGGTGGCTTTGGGGGAGCTGGCTCTGAGAACAGAGAGGCTCACTGCAAGAGGGGAGTTACCAGGTTCTCGTGGGCAGGCTAGATGTCCTTGAGGGACACAGGCCTGGTCAGCAGACCAAGACACCGTTGAAGGACACAGGTGGCCACTATCATCAGCAGTTGCTGAGGAGGCAGCGGATTTAATGGGGTTTGCTGAAATTATACTGTGATTCCCAGACTTCAGATCTTATGCCTAAGAGGGATATGGGGCCAGTGGAAGTGGAGTTTGTCTTTGATGATTGAAATTGAGGACCTGACCACTGTTTATTGCTCAGCCTGGGCAGGTTTTAGGTAGATTCTCCTAGATGCAGGGGAATGGATTTAATGACACCTCAAGTCCCAATTCTTCTTTATGCAAAGAAAGTATGTAAAGGAAAATCAATGCTTCATTGGGAAGCTTTGCATTACCTATAGCTCACCTTTCTGCATCATCTTGAGTATGTGAAAGCTATTTCATAACTCTGTAAGCTGTGCATAACTGATAACAAAACAATTCTTGTCTATGGACAGGCAAAAGTCTGTCCGGTGAAAGTTCCACCAACTTCCCTTCCTCTAAAAGTCACCAATACCATTTTGATGCTCACCACCTGGGATTCATGCAGACTCTGTAGGTTATAGGCACAGTCCCCAAAATTGCTCTGACTTCTGAGGTCAGATCCAAGTTTGGTGGTCCTGAGGCCTCCTGCACTTCTGACGAACTGGCTCCACATCCAGGGGTTCCCACTACCCCTCCATGTTGGATTCATTACAATGGCTTACAGAATTTAGAAAACCTCTATACTTATGATGGCAGCTTTGTTGTAAAGGATACAGATGAGGACCAAATAAAGAGGCACATAGGGTGAAGTCTGGGAAGGTCCCAAATGCAGAGCTACCATGCCCCCTCCCTGGGGAAATCAGGCCACACCCTCCCCTCAACACACTTGTTTCCCCACCAGGAAGCTCAGCAGAGCTTGGTGTCCTGAGCTTCTACTGAGGTCTCATTACAGCAGCATGATTGATTGGATCACTGGCTACATGACTGAACCCAATATCCAGTCCTTCTCCCCACCCACGAACCTTACTGGTTGGTCTAATCATATGATTGAGGCCCGTCCTGAGTTATCGCCTTAACAGAAACCCAGGTATAGCCCAAGGGACCACCCTGAATAACAGAGACATTCCTATTCCAAGTTTTTTGTTGTTTTCGTTTGTTTATGTTATTACAGATGTCCCCTTTTATCACAAGGTTTTAAAAGTTCCTTCCTCAGAACTCCTGGAACAAAGGCCAGCCCAGTTCTTTATTACATGAGAGTTTCCATTCCTACATGCATTTTAACATTCTGGACCTATAAAGTTTTTTTTTTTTTTTAAGATTTTTATTTTTATTTATTATTTTTAGAGAGAGGGGAGAGGAGAGAGGCAGAGAGGGAGAGAGACATTAATGCATGGTTGTTTTTCATCAGCCTCCAGCTACAGAGCTGGCTGGAGACCTGGCTTGCAACCTGGTTATGTGTCCTGGCTGGGAATTAAACCAGCAACTTTTGGGTTCACAGGCCGGCACTTTATCCACTGTGCCACCAGCCAGGGCCTAAAGGGTTTTGTTGTTGTTGTTGTTGTTATTGTTCTTTTCACTGGTTACAATATATACTGGGTTACTTTGTTTTGAATTTTAAAAGTTAGGATTGAGTACCAGTCTGTGAACCCAAGGGTCACTAGTTTGATTCCCAGTCAGGGTACATACCCAGGTCTCCAGCCAGGTACCCAGCTGGAGGCAGGTGAAAGGCAACCATACACAGATCTTTCTCTTCCTTCCTCCCTCCCTTCCCCTCTCTCTAAAAAATAATAATATCTTTTTTAAAAAAAACTTGGAGTCTGCATCTGGGAAGGTCAGAAATGATCTTGCACCGCCACTTATTATGGGTGATCTTGCACCCATGCCCAAGGGTGACGAAGTGCTCTTGAGCCTTACAGGTAGGGCTGACCCGGGCCTGGAATTTCTGCTGTCAGACTCTAACATTTCCTCTACATTTCTACATTCTTTGCTAAGACCCCCTCTAGTATAAAAGCAGAAGCTCAATTAACATGTAAGCTTCCTGTACAAATGGGAGAGACCCAGGAAAACTGAGTAACTCGCCGAAATGGCCCAGGCCAGCACCTTAAATAGCACCTCCAGCTAAAAACAAAAATGTGTTGGAGGTTGGGGGTGGGGTTGGAGGTTAGGGTTGGGGGGTCAGTTATGGGAGGTGACCAAGGAAAGCACAGTAAACAATGATATTGGTTGTCATGCAGATTTAAGTCCTGCTTTCTCCAGTGATAGTTTCTAGAAGTTTACAGCCATTCTCCTCTTTCCCTAACAAAGGAGGAGACACCCTTACAAAAGCAGATTTCCTTCATAAATAGATATTTCACCCATGCAAGATCAAGTTCTACTTGGTTTTCAGAGATTCTCCTATGTCCACTGGTCCTTGAGAATAATCAGCTCAAGAATCCCTACGCCCAAGAGATCCATTTGGGGGCGGCATATTATGCTCCTCTTCATGTTCTTTGCCAACACGTATCCCACAAAGCCAGACCCTTTTTCCCTCCCCACCCTTCTGTGCACATGCTTAGCCCCCCAAAGACAAGGCCACCCAAGCTCATATTTACCCCAGCTAGGAGCTCTCTGCTTTTCTTGTTTGACTTTTCCTTTAGATCAAGAACCTTTAAGGGGGTGCGCGAGGCCTTGTCCCACTTTGTACCTGCATTGCCTGTGCCGACTGCACTGGCATGTGGGACATGCTCAGTAGAGAATTGTTTATAAATACATAGTACACCATATGAGAGTACATAAGTAAATAGCAAGTGATGATAACGAACACTCATAGGACATTAGCTGTATGTCTACAAATTACTTCCCTCGTGTTATCACATGTAAAACTCACAGCAATTCCACATATTCAGTACAATTATAATTACTGTTATTTTACAGATGAGAAAACTTGAGGCTCACAGAGATTAAAAGACTTACCCAAAGTCACCGGGATAGGGCGGACGGTAGTAGAAACTGGTCTAAGTTAAGCTTTTAACCTCTAGGCCAGGATTTCTCAAACTTGGGTGTTCATCAGCGTCACCTGGGGACCTTGTTAAAGCATCTGGGGCACGAAGTGTCATTTGCATTTCTAGTAAGTTCTCCGGGGGTAATGAGGCGGCTGGACCATAGTCCACAGGTGACAGCGGTCTAGGCTCTGCTGGCTTGGTGTGGATAAAACGAACACAGGGCAACCCAGCGGAAGAAAAAATGTAGGCCAAGTTTTACGTGCGGAGTGACGGTCATCTTGCACGTTTCCCACTTTTACCAAGCAGACAGGAACGACTCAGGGTCAGTCTCTCCTCGTTCGCTGCGCGCATTATGGGATGGGAGCCGACCCCGAAATTAAAGGGAGAAATATCCTCTAGCCTTGTTGGAATCTTTCATTAGATTACTGTCAGGGCAGCCTTGCTCCGAGATATCCAACTCGGAGACCGCTGTTTGGGGAATCGCAAAACAGGGGAGCAGACAGGGCAGGAGGGGAGAGGCAAGGGGTGAGGGCTCTTAAAACAATCACCCTTGTTTTGGCTTTAGGGGGCAGGGTATTTATACTTTCAGCTCCACGTTTAGTGTGGGTTTAGCTCATTAGCCTGAGGGTGCTGGCCAGCTTCATTAACACATCCATAGGGGCCGGCTAGCTTCATTAACATATCCTGTTGCGGCTGGGACCAAAGGCCGGGCGTGCCTTCTAGCTGCGCCTGTGTCCTGGCAATCACGCGGAAAAGTGCCCGTGAACTTAGCTTTTTCTGTGCAGATTTCAAAACTGAAATAGGAGGTTGTCTCAGAACCAGAGCATCATATCACTTGTGCGTGCTGAGAAAATGATGCCGGGGAACAGAAAAAACTTGGTTTGAAACTCCTCTTTTCTACCTAAGCCTGTGCCCAGAAGAAATAGGGCGGTGGTAGCGGGTAATACCTGTAGTGGCCTTGAAGGAAAAAAAATACTCCACGCATTGTTTACCAGCCCAAGCCTTCTGTCACACCCCCAGCTGTGACACCATGGTCACCTGCCACTCTACGACACCCCTGGTCTTTCCCAGTTTCAGGAGAGTGGACCTGGACTGGCAGATTGAACAAGCTGACCAAGGAGCAATCTTTGGGAAGGAACAGTGGCCTTTTAAAGTGCTGATTCTCAAGCTTAACTGCAAAGTGGCATCACCTGGACAGCTTTTCTGACTCCCAGAGCTCAGGCCGTACCGCAGCCCAGTTGGAACAGAATCTCTGAAGGTGGGCCCAAGCGTTGGCATTTCCGAAGCTCCCCAGGTGATCCCAGGGTGCTCTAAAGCAGCACTTCTGCCATTTTAAATTGCATCGAGTTTCCCTGGGGCTCAGGCTGGGAGGCAGACTGTGACTCAGTAAGCCTGGGGGAAGGCCCTGAGATTCTGCATTTCTCACAAGCTCCTCCATGGTGCTAGTGCTACCATGCGTCTCAAGTGTAAGAAAAGTAGCTAAAATGATTGGTAAAGTGGTGCTGCGTTGAATGCAAAAATCTCCTACTGCTAAGCCCCATCTGCTTACCCAGAGTTGTTAGCAAGCCCCAGATAATGTCAGGAGAATGTCTGCTATTCAGCCCCTTTCAGAGTGTTAGTATCCTGTCTCCGGTGAGGAATCAAGGAAGCTCCAGAAACAGCTGAAATTCTGGTCACTCACATGTAGCCTCACTGCATGCAATGCTCCCGGATTTCCTAGAACAGCGTATTGTACCCCTTTGCGGAGACTGCTGGATTCGCAGTGAAATCAATTTTCAGAGGACAGGATGCCCTTTCATATGCTATGCCTTGGGCTAAGCCTTGCAAATGAGCTTCCAAGTAATCAGGCATTTCCCTGTCCCTCCACCACAGAAGTTACCAAACTGATTTGCATTGGGCACATCCCCCTTCTTCCTTCCCTGTGCTATAGCCATTCACTGAATCCAATCATCATCTGCCTAACTAGTCTACCTACCCCAGCCTCCTTTGCTGTTAGATATGGTCATATGACTGGGTTTTAACCAACTGAATGTAGTAGAAACGATATGTGTCATGTGCATCCCTGGCCCATGAAAATCTCTCCCCATGTCATCTTCCAAGCACCTTCCTCTCTGCCAACTTGATCCAAATGAGCTTAGCTACTTGGAAGCCACGTGTCGCAGATGGCAGAGCCACATGGCCACATGGTGGAAAGGGAACTTCCTGCCAACTAAGAATACCTCTCTTTGACTTTATGGAGAAAATAGACGTCCTTTGTATGGGTGAGCCATTCCACGGCTTGTGAGTTGTTACAGTAGCTGGCCACATTTTAAGTAACATGCCTTGCAACCGTCACAATCCCACTCTTCATGCAGAAGCAGGACTTGGGGGTACGTGGAGAGAACCATGAGTTATTAGGCACACACTGTGCGGCCCCCAACCTATCCTGGAGAGCGAGGGGTTTGTTGGAGAAGTTGATAGAGGTTCTCTTCCTTTCCATGAATCCTTCCTTTTATGCCTCTGTCCTGTTAGACCGTTGTGATGGGGCTTTGGAGAATCCCTCTACTGGGAGAAGAGACCCAAGAGTCAGGGAAGGAGTAAGGAGGAGGGGATCACTAAGGTCTGCTTCTTGTCCTAGTTTTGACAATGAAAATGATGAAAAGACAGATTCACACATTGTCCAAATAGCCTCAGCAAAGAAGGAGACAACGCAAAAACAATAACCATGGTGATGGTGATAAAACTAATACTAGTAAGTGTTTAACACATGCCACCACTCTTACAGAAATGTATACACATCACTGCATTTATTCTTTAGAATAACTTCATTGGTAAGTACTATTAATATCCTCATTTTTCAATAGCGAAAGCAGAGGCTCAGAGAGGTGAACTTGACCGCTGCGCAAGTGACAGAGCCAAGATGCGAACCCCGGTCTCACACTTTGATCCATCCTACTGTGCTGCTTCAGGGTCTGGGAAACAAGACCAACCACCAAGGAAAGGGATGCAAGTGTCTGTAGTTGCTCCTGTCTCCCAGGAATGAAACTGCAGCTGAAAAGAGCAGGGATCTGGCAGAACCGGGGAACCCCAATAATGGGGGGACCCTCAATAATGGGAGGACCCTCAGCACATGTGCCACAGTTATAAGGCCGAGCCCTGGAGTAGCTCACACTGGCAAACTACATGGTCTATTTTTCACCACTGCTCCTGGCGAAGACCCAAGGTAACCCATTTACCTCGTGTGAACTTTAAATGGATGAATGAATGATGACTGCATTAGAAAGGCTCAATTATGGGGGAGAGAGGGGAGCAAAAGGGGGATGGATGTAATGCAACAACAATAAAATTTAAAAAAAAGGAAAAGAAAAGAAAGGCTCAATTACTCCTATGTCTGGTCCCTTACACTTATAACTTATCTGTATTCTCACCATTTTTAAGTTTTATTATCTTGAAAAAACTTCAATACAAAGGCAAAAGTATTGCGATATATAAGTATATTTGAGGAGAGTAAGATGCACATCCGTGTATCTACGGCCATGATGAAGATAGGGGACATTCCAGGACCTTTGAAGTGGCTTTTGTGTCCCTCCCCAGTATCATATTTTTCTACTCTTCCACCCCCAAAAGGCATCCAGAATTGTTAGTCATTTCCTTGCTTTCTTTTTTGCCTTCCTCCAGAGTTTCTCAACAGCAGCACTATTGGCTTTTGCATAAGATAATCTTTTGTTGTGGGGGACAGTCCCATGCTGTTATGAATTGAATGATGTCCCTCTCAAAAAAAGATATATTGAAGTCCTAATCCTCAGTACCTGAAAGGTGACCTAATTTGGAAATAGGGTAGATGTAATTAGTTAAGACGATGTCATGGAGCAGAGTGACTCTTTAATCCAGTATGACTCGTGTCATGTAACTACAAGAATGGAATCCAGCTACATGTGTTCTTCTGTGACTTGCTATTTTTTGATCAAAGTATCTGAGATTTACCAAGGTTGGTGCATGTAGCTGTAACGTACTCATCTGCTCTGCTGTATAGTGTCCATGGTATCAGTTGCCCAGTCACCCCTCCCCACCCTTCCAAATAAGAAAATGTGGGGGCAGGGAGGGTTCTGAGCTGTCTCTTGTGTTAGGGGTTGATTTCTTGTTCCCACTAACTAACAGTGAGGCTCTTCAGGGTCTTAGCTTTAGGGAGGGTTGGCCTGTTAAGGGCTCCACTTTAGCATTTCCTGGGCGCCATGTAGCCATGAAACAGAACTGAGGGGTTCCTCAGGCCCTTCAGGCTGAAAGCCACATTGAGCACCCCTCAGTTCCTGGGATGCCTGATTTCCCTTCCCCTCGCCCTTTGTAGACTCCTTCTTTCTTCACAGCCTAACCGTGCTTTCAAAATGGGTATTTTTCCAGGACTATCAGAAATAAAATGTGCTTTTTCTTTTCCAGGAAAGAAGGGAAGCACTTCTTGGAAATGAACTCACCAGGCTGGTAAACCTTATGAAGCCTTGGAGTTGAGCACGGAAACAGGCAGAGAAATGGTCTGATAACAGCCGAGCATCGTGTTTCACAAAGCACAGGGAAAGGTCTTGTGCCATCTACAGAAGGTTACCCCTCCAGCACTGACCTCACCCACTGCATCCCTGCATTCCTTGTTTGTTACTTCACTGAGCTATTTCACCATTAAGTGCACATCTTCCTTGAGCTTTGTTCCAGAAGAATCCACTTTTGAAGGGTGTGTACAAAGAATCTGAAACTTTGATCTTGGAAACTTTGATGTGCGTTCTTAGGCTGAACTTAGCGAGATCACATGCCACCTCGGCATTGTTTTCATATTTCCAGGGCCATTCCATGATTCCCGGGTCCAGTCATGTTCCGGCAGAAATTTCACTACAGTCGCTGATGAGGTTGGCCCTGTAAAAGCTGCATTGTAGTGACCGAAACCTGCCCCGGTGCCTCCTTTCCCATCCATAGATGTAAGTACAAAGGGAGAAGCAACCTTTTACGCAAACTGAATACAACAAAACCAGGTTGGGAAGTGGGGGGTGACTATAAATGTCCTGACATATTCCAAATGCCAAAGCCCATAAACCTAATTTCCACTCTGCTGGTTTATGTCTTTCCGTAAGACGTCAGCTTCTAAGGAAGCACCTGCTAGCTGGCTTGGGCTTGCCAGACATTTGTCCTGGAGTTGCTTGGACCTCATGGGTCTTTAGGTACAAGCTCAAGTTGAATTCAATGTCATGTTTAACTCTTGTCCTGGAGGTCCCCTTCTCTTCCTTGCACATCGGCAAGCAAGTAGATGACAAGTACTCCCCCCACGCCCCAGCTTTATTGAGGTATGACTGACAAAACTATAAGATACTTACAGTGTACATTGTGATGATTTGATAGATGTATACATTGTGAAAGCATTCCCCCATCTAGTTAATCCACACACCCAAGGCAATAGATAGACATTTGGACACTGTCACATGTGGTTCCTGTCACCCTTCAGCTGGCTGATTTCAGTTGGAAATGGGCAGAAATCACAATACAATCATACATACTAATTCCTCTCTCCTAGGCTGCACTCAAGAATAAACTTGCTTTTCGCATCAGGAATAACCAAAGCAAGCTCCAATCCCATGGAAACTCTGTTATGACAGATGTCTGGACCCTTGGAGCAAAGTTGACCCTTTGTTCAAGTTGGAGTGGAAAGCTATTACTGGAAAAAGCTGAGTAAGGCTCACCACAAAGCCCAGGTAAAATTACACCATTCTCCTGCCGCAACCTGCAGTGGCTTCCAGTAGCACGTGTAGTAGAGACCTTATCATGCCTTACATGGTACATCACAGGCTTCGGGCACTGTCCAGGGTTTACCCTGCTGCCTTCCGTCACTTTTCTCAAACGCTTGTGTTCTGTTCCTTCTCCCTGCAGTTTGCCTATGGATTTTAATTGCCTCCATAGCTTTTTAAAAAGATTTTATTATTTTTAGAGAGAGGGGAAGGGAGGGAGGCAGAGAGAAAAAGAGACATTAGTGTATGATTGGCTTTCACCTGCCTCCAGCTATGGACCTGGCTGGAGACCTGGCTTGCAACCTGATTATGTGCCCTGCCTGGGAATCAAACCAGCGACCTTTGGGTTCGCAGGCCAGCACCTATCCACTGAGCCACCAGCCAGGGCCCTCCATAACATTGTATGCATCATGGCACAAATAGAAAATTCATACTTATAAAAGTGACTGGGTGGGATGGATATAATACAACAACAATAAAATTAAATTTAAAAAGAAAAGAAAACTGGGGTAACTAGAAAAGAGGCAACTTCTGGCAAGAGGCCACCATCCTGTGGTCTCTAGCTGTCCTGGGCTCTGCCCCCCACCCTGGAGGCTGGGAGAATAAATGCACTGGCAGGTAAATGTATCGGTATTGGGCTAGTTGGGAAAATTGGTCTTACTATAACATTATATGAGGCCTATTGGAAAGTATCTAGCCAAGTAATATGAAAAATAGAGACGTTTATTAAAGAAGACATAAGATACAAGGGACATTGTACAAAGGGCAATGATGCCTCAGTCCCCCTCAAGGCAGACACCTTGGGGTCTCACATGGTTCTGCCAGTCGTCATCAGCTGCACTGTTGTATTTTCCTAAATCTCATTAACATCTGAAATCCCTTCCCTTTCAAAGGTGATTTTAGTTTTGAGAAAAGCCAGAAGTTGCAGGACACTAAATCTGGGCTGCAGGGAAGGCTGAGTCACGTGGGTGATTTGATGTTTTGCAAAAAAACTGCAGGAGATGTGATGCATGAGCAGGTACATTGTTGTAATGAAGCTGCCAACCATTATGGCAGCTTCCAGCTGCCCATAGCTGTGGCCTTCTGAATCATCCAAATGGTTTCTGTGGATAATGTTCAAGCTTAATGCAAAATTTGAAGGCGATTCATCGCTCTATTTTGCTCACTTTGAATGCAATGGCCACACAGTACACATGCTCACCCAATGGTGTCTACCGCCCGCCAATGACTAGTACAGTGAAGTCATCATTGTTCACACATGCGCACTCCAGGCCGCTTCCTCAGCTGCCAGGTTACATCGATGTAGTGCAAACTGTTCTCATTAGATTAACAATGGCTGAACTTTTCCCTGACAGACCTCATATACCTAGGGCTTACATGGTTTTTCTACACTAACAACATCTTGCTTCCCAACCAGCTACGGCCTCCTGCCAGCCCCCTGGCCCCAAGCCAAGTTATTTAAGACAACAGCTAGGAAGATGTTCGTTTTAAGTAAAAAGGTTACTAATAACCACACAGCAGGGTCCGGAGATGTCACCAGTTTGGGAGATGAACAGTAAGATTGTAGGTGCAAGCCCAGCCATGAAAAAGGCCTCAGTATTGTTTTAAGTATAGACCCCTGAAACACATAGGTATGGAATATAGACTCATGAACAGGACATATGAGGTCTGTCTCGGAAGTATCAGGTCATATAATGTTTTAATTATATGGACACTTGCTCGATATTTTCGGGGCAGACCTGGCACATTCCGACTCATTTAACTAGTTATATCTAGAGAGGGAAGGAAAGGAAGGGCCTGCGGAAGGGAAGAGAGGAGATTTCAACTTTGGTCTCTGTAGTTTTATTTAAAGAAAAAGTGACAAAAATTTTAACATAGTTGAGAAATAAGTATATGGCATTTTAATATTATTTTATGTCTCTCCACTGTATTTCAAAAATATTTTGGAAATAAATAATAGAGGACAATAATTTGCCTGAAGAACCATCCCATCAAGCAGAGAAACTGAGATTTGAACCTGTGCTGTTAACTTTTATACTTAAAGCTCGTGGAAAGTCTCTCACCCCTTTTTTTAAGATGTGGACTCTTTAGGTAGGTTTTATAAACAGCTTTTCTCTGCTCTTCAGTAAATCAAGAAAGACCTTGATATACTGTGCCATTAGTGGTCAGTGATGTGCATTAATTTACCATGAAATATCTAATTTTTGTTTTTTAGAAAGCATCCCTGCTTAATTAACTATCTTAATATTCCATTTCCATGTACATTTGATAATTTATAAATATTCCTGGCAGGATATATTTGGGTCATTACATTTCTTTTCATGATAATGACAAAAAATAATGATGTCTAAACCTAGAATAGTAATGTACATTCAGCAAAGATATTCTCTTACAGTTCATTCATTTATTAATAGATTGTCTGTGTTCTATTAGAGTTTGGCCCAATACAATCATAGTATATATACTCAAACTCCAAGCAGAAATATAGATTATGCTGCTAACATCCAGTTCCATAAGATTGTTAAATAGAGCCCATCAAATTCTAAGCTTTTCAGAGAGTCTCTATACATTTTAAGTCATGCTGAATTTGTATGAGGGCATAATATTTAAATCTATTATGAAATTGGTTCTATGAACAAAAAGAGAAATGAAAATTCTGGTGCCCTAGAGCTAAAGTAGTACAGTAGAAAAAGGTACTGAAGCATTTCAAATCTTCGCCTTATAGGTCTTCACACAGAGGATGGTAAACATTTAATTTTCAAGAACCACTTATGATGAGAGGATTCTGTATTACTCTTAAGACTGATGATACCTATCAAAACATCAAGCATTTACAGTTTGTAGAACACCTAAGAAGGCAACTTATGGCATAACTCTTAAAGAAGGAAGTTGTGGCATCCATAAGTTTCCTCCAACACAGTCTCAGATGATGCCATTGAGACATCAATGGCTGGAGCCCTTGGCACACTTCAACAGAGGAAACTTAAATGGTCGATGTCCTAGGAAAAGGTGCTCAACCTCATTGGCTATTAGGTAAATGCAAGTTGGAACCACGAGATGCATCAAAGTGGCAAAAATAAAACATCTGATAATACACATGTATCAGAATGGCAAAAACTTTAGAAATATACAAATGGGAAGAAAAAAGGGGATGGATGTAATACAACAACAATAAAATTAAAAATATATATATATATATACAAATGGTATCACCAAATACAGGGAGGGGCAAAAGTAGGTTTACAGTTGTGAGTATATGAAACAGAGATTTTATTCTTGTATTATTATTTATTAATCACTGGATTATTTTTCATACAAACAACTGTAAACCTACTTTTGCCCCATCCTATTTTAACAAGGATGTGGAGCAATAAAAATTCTCATGCTCTATTGACAGAAGTATACATTATAAAATCACTTGAATAATGTCTAACAATAAAGCTAAAAATGTGTACAGTCCATGACCTAGCAATTCCATTTCTGGATTGTCTAAACCCTACAGACATTCATGTTTACATACACCAGAACACTTGCCCTAGAATGTTTCCAACAGCACAATTAGTAGACACTCCAAACAAGAACAACTCAATAGAAGAACTGAAGAAATAAATGGAGTTAGGTCCATACCTTGGCATACTATACAGCAAGAAAATGAATGAGGTGGGTGGGGAGGGGGACAGAGGGGAGCAAAAAGGGGATGGATGTAATACAACGACAATAAAATACTTTTAAAAAGAAAGAAAGAAAATGAATGAACTACTCTATCCATACAACAGCATGGATAAATCTTTCTGTGTTTTACATAATACAATGTACAACATGGATTAATCTTAAGAATGAAAGACTGAGCTAAAGAAGCCAGGCTACGTACTGTATAATCCCATTGGTACATATTTCAAAAGTAGGCCAAATTAAACCATTATTGTACAGTACAATAACAATCATATACCAGTATGTTATTATTTATAATACACACACTACTTATGTAGTAGAATCCCAATGGAAGCAAAAACATCAACACAATGAATAGGGGGCAGAAGTTGTCCTAGGTTTTGATCTGTAGGAAAGACACACTTGCATTTTTCAATAACATTTTTAACTAAATACGTACATTTTATGCACATTTTGGAGGTTGATTCACAAGACGAAACATGAAAGAAACTTCTTTCACTGTTATCGCAGAATGACAAGTTTCTTTATGCTGTAAATGTTTAATGGGTGCCTAAGTGTACCTGGGTTTGTGTTGGAGACAGCTTGTAGGTGAGCTAAAAGAGTAGAGAGGCAATCTTGCTGCGTTTCACTGCTTTTATTTAGTTAGAGGTGTCAGCAGGAGCATGACTAGAAAACACTCCAGTTAGAGATGAAGAGAAAAGTAGGTGATTGAATAGAGCTAAAAACTGCAAATGGTCCCTGAAACCTCTTATATCTGGGAAGAACTTAATTTGCTAACGAATTTCTTTCTCAGGCTTGTTGAAAATCACTTGACTTCTCTCTCCAGTTCCATGTGCTCTTTCCACATTGCCTGTAAGAATGTTTTTATTATTATTATTATTAATTTCTTCAAACTACTGACCAAGCACTTATAACATTCATTATTTGGAAGAAAATAAAAGAAATCAAATTCAATCCATTTGAAAGCCCTTAAGTGTTAAGAGCCTACGGGGTAAACACAGAAATCAAACTCGAGAACTTCTGACCTTCCTTTCACTGATGTATGTGGAAAGTAATTACATGAATTTGTATTTCTGTCCTGGAAAAGAAAAAACCACTTGGCCACAGCTAAATTTCCTGCAAATAGCTTACTGTATCATTTTTGACAGCTTCCTCTGCTACTGTAGTTTATAACCTTGGGTGCAACAACAGGTTTTTCAACAAAGGTTGCGCCTCTTGACTTGAGTTTAGAAGTTGAATCCTGAATGAGGGGGTAGGTTTTTAGTCTGAATGTTCTTGCGCATCAATCAGTACAGTGGCTAGAAGAACAGGGTTGTAATGCATCACAATATACTAAAATGAATAGTATATTCACTCCTATGAGTGGTACAGAGGACCAAATGTGAATGCAAACCCCTGAATTAAAGCCAGCAAGCAAACATGTGTTCTACCATTGTGGCCAGGCAAGAATGGGCAGTCCAGAAACTTGGAATAGATTTAATTGTCACGAAGATTATGACTAGAGTATGACTACTGAGATAAAAGGACTCTTATCTCCGTTAAAGTACCTTGCTATATGCGGTTTAAATACATTTTAAAAACATTCTCTGGGACATGTAGATAGTAACTTGGAATCCTTTCAGAAAGGTACATCTACTATCCACACTGAGTGTGTGAATCAGCTGTTGGTGCCAAGAGACCAGAGCTTTGAAATTAGTTCCACCTTCAAAGGGCAATGTTAGGAGGAAAAACTCATGTTCTAACTGGGAAAACCAGGTATGCAGGCTAATGTTCAATACAGAATATCACTATTTTTCTTATTTTTTTCAGGATTTGTTTGTATGTTGTGGGACATCATTGAGAAAAATGTGTCCACTCACTTCTGGGTAAACATTTTGTACCCAGGGAGTGTTCATTAAGGAAAAACTAATCCCTGTTCTTTGATGAAAAGTGTGCAGAGAGTTAAGCTTTTTTCCTAGAAGGATGCAGGAACTTTCAACATGTTAACCACATAACGCCTTCACTTTCTCAATCTAGTGACCTTCAATTCACTTCCCCATCCACTTGAGCCTTCTACACTCCTAGTCAACTTTTAAAATTGAACACTGCCTAACACGTTTCCACCTCTACAATCTTGGACTCTGAAGTACCACTCTCAGTCCACCACGTCCTGTCATATGGTTGTCTTATTCTCACTCTCAGGACAAGGCTTGATGGAGGGTGATGTTGTCATTGTGAGGTAGAAGCCGTCATTCCAAGCCCGCCATTCCAAACCAAAGCCTGCCATGAGGCAGCTCACCTCCCCTGCCCCCAGCTGCCTGATACTCAGGGGACTCTCAGGGGACGGCAACTGTCCAACAGCCAACCTGCCGGCTGTACAAGGGGGCAACTCGGCCTGTCCTGTGCTGCTTCCTATTCCAAGCCTCGGAGCTCCTTCAAACTCGGTCCACCTGACCCTTGCTGGGGGGTCTGCCCCAACCCCAGCCCGCGTGTCACATACCCAATAACCAGCTTGTTCAGCATTTGGCTGCTGGCCTTCTCTATCTCTGCGGACCCCCACCCCCACCCCAAAACCTAATAGTCATCACATTTTGACTCTCAGGTTTCTGCCTTTAGCATTTGGGAAGATTGTGGGGGCCTTCTACTAAGAGAAGAAACATGGAAAGAGATGCAGATTTTGGAAGATAAAATGATGAGTTCCAGTTTAGATACAATTTGCTTGACATGCTTCAGAGACGCTAACTGTAACTAGAGTTCAGCAGAGAGGACCTGTTTGAAACCACTGACACAAACATAACAATGAGGCCAACCATGGTGCCTAGTGAGATCATCTAGGAAGAGAGTAGGGATTAAGAAGAGAAGAGGATCAGAGCCATTCTCTCAAGAACTCAAACTTTTAAGAGTTGATTAAAAGGAAACAGGCTTAGAGTGGCCAGAAAAATATGGTGTACATAAACCCAAGAAAGAGGTGTTTCAGAAAAGAGAGAGGACAATAGTGTCGAAGGTACGTGGTGAGATGTGAAGTCAGAAGTCTGAAGATAATACATCGGATCTAACAACAGGGAAATTGCCAATGATCTTAGTAAAAACAGTTTTGATCAAGTAAAAGTTGTAAAATTAGAATATGAGGTGTGAGAGGAAAGGGAAGAAATGAAAATGGCAACTATTGAGCATTCTTTTGAGGAGTTTGAGTGTGAAGGGTGAGAAAAAATACAGCAACAATTTGAGGCAAAAATTGAATATAGTGAGAGATTTCAGTAAGAGATTTTTTATCATCAGAGGCTTAAGACAGTCTGAATGTTGAGAGAGAGAGCGAGCAGAGGGCTGCGATCTAAAGCACAGGAGAGACCCAAGGTTTACAAAGGAAAAGACATTTCATTGTTGTAAATTTGGGTTACAAATTGAATGGTTCTCTGCCTAATACTTTCCATTTCCTCTGAAATAAAAGAAAAGGCTATCTGCTGAGTCTGTAAGAGAGAGCGCTCACCTGACTAAATGTCATGCTTTAGGTGTGGCCTAAGCAGGGCTCTAGCTCCATTTCTTTACCATTTCCTCAGTCCCTTCCTTCTTCAGGAGTCGCCATTTTTCCCAGACAGGCTTTTCTCATGGTGACAAAATGGTGACAGAAGTTCCTAGCTTCACATTTGCATACCACAGAGTCAGTAAGAAGAGAAGGTTAGTTAGTGTTTTGGAGTTCCCCCCAAAGTCCAGTGATTCACTTAAATTAGACAGACAGAGATGACACACCCAGGAAGATAATAAGTTCTGACTGGCTTATCCTAATTCATATGTTTTCTTCATTAAACTAAAACCCACGAATCTCCAATGAAAATAGAGGGTTCTTGAAAGGTGAAGCATAAAAATAGATGATGGAAAGAAAATAAATGTATCTATTACAAAGAATAAAGAAGAAACCCTGAAAATCTCTATGAAGAGAGAGAGAGAGAGAGAAAGGAAAGTGAGGCAGGTAAGCGAGATGAGAAGAGGGCAGAGGACGAGGACAGGCAGGACAGGAGTTTCTTGAAGGCAGTATATAATTGGGCCTTGAGTGTTTATTTAATCTGGTGATTGTCTTCTAATTGGAATGTTTAGCCCATTTACATTTAATGTAAGTATGTTTATATCTGGGGTTAAATCTATCATTTTTCTATTTTTAAATATATGTTTCATTTGTTTTCTATTGCTATTTCCCCCCTTTTCAGGAGTATTTTAGTGTTATCTTACATAAAGTTTGAAGTATTAACTAGAATCTCTTATTCCTATTGGAACAAGACTAGAGGTATAAATACATTATTTGAAATGATAAAAGTAACCAAGAAAAAAACTTAGAATAATATAACTATAAAATATTGGATGTACAATATAGGAAACAGGTAGAGGATAAGAGTATGAGGTAATTTCATATTTCATAAAAGATATCAGTAAGTGTTGTCTTAATTTGTTAAGTCAAGAATATTATTTAGAGTTATAGAAATCATCAGTATAAAAACTAAAAATACAAAGAATCCCATCACGGAGAATTACTGGATGGTAGCATATGTGGGTGAGGTAAGGAAACATTCTTTTTCTTCATAAGCTTGCCTTTTTACTGCATAAATATGTTAGTTCAACCATTTTTCAAAAGAAAATAGACTTTGTAGAGAGTAGGGAAGTGAACTAAAAATATTAGTGAGACTTTCAACCAATATTAAGGGCCTTTCTCAATTATTGTCTTCTTAGAAAAAAATGGGAGGGAACTCACCTTGGGAAGCAGAGGTGGAAAGCCTACCCTTGTGACCTGAGTGTTCTCTGAATCAACCTTCCTACACTGTTTTGACAAAAGGGGCACCATCCAACGGAAAGAGCCTCAGAATCACCCATAGAACCCAGAATCATCCCCATCAGTAATTAAGCCAGAGCAGAGAACACTCACCAAGTGATCTTAAACCATAGGGTTTGTTTTCCACAGCCAGGCTCCTCGAGCCCCTGGTCAGCTAGCTGCACAGGCTTGCACCAAATGACCCACTGAGCCCTGGCTGGGGAGCTCAGTTGGTTCGATCTCTGGGCAAGGCACATAAAAGAAGCAACCAATAAATGCATAACTAAGTGGAACAACAAATCAATGTTTCTGCCTTTCTACCTTTCCCCCTTCCTTTCTCTCTCTCTAAAATGAATTATATATATACATCATTGGTCTGGAAAAAGCCAAACCATTGTTAACATAGAATAATTTGCATGACATTGATGTAACCTGGCAGCCAAGGAGAGTGGACCAGAATGTGCATATGTGAACAACAATGACTTCACTGTACTGGTCTGGGGACTGTAAATGCCATTGAGTGAGCGTGTGTACTGTGTGGTTGTTGCATTCAAAATGACTGAGCGAGTAGGACAAAGAATCTGCATCAAGTTTTACATTAAACTTGAATATTCCTCTGCAAAAAAGTATTTGGATGATTCAGAAGGCCCAGCTATGGGCAACTGGTGATTGGCAGCTTCATCATGACAATGCACCTGCTCATGCATCATGTCTCATGCAAATCACTCAGGTGACTTAGCCCCCTTACAGCCCAGATTTGGCACCCTGTGACTTCTGACATTTCCCAAAACTAAAATCACCTTTAAAAGGGAAGAGATTTCAGACAGTTGGTGAGATTCAGGAAAATACAATGGGGCAGCTGATGGTGATTGGGAGAACTGTGTGAGGTCCCAGCGTGCCTACTTTCAAGGGGACTGAGGCATCATTATCCTTCATACAATGGTTCTTGTATCTTCTTCAATAAATATCTCTATCTTTACATCTTTATTTTTTGTAGTACATAGCAGGGTACTTTCTGGACTATATATATATATATATATATATATATATATATATATGCAAATTTTTTAAAAAACAAATAATTTATTGACCATGCAGTAATAATTGAACTCTTTGGATTCTCTTATTACTTTATGCTAGGGAGGAGTTCCTATATTTTTTATCCTTAACTGTAATTATATGCTCTTCTCATAAACACTGTGATTTATATTGCTCCTTAATACATATTTGCTATGCTTGATTTCCATCCTTACTCTTACATCTTTACTCCTTCAAATTATTCCCATTACACTACCACCATTAGTATGCTTTTTTTAATGAGCAGTTTTCCTCTTTTAGACTGTAAGATATTATTATCTACCTTGTCAAAGTATAGTCCCAATACAGGTAAAATACACATACAAAAATAACTTGATTCATGTTCATACAAATCCAAATCTTCAAAGCAAAAGGGAAAGCCATTCCATTCCCAGTCTCTGCTTTGTGTACCTCAGCAGGGTTTAACTTTAGTCTTCACCCCTCTCTTTCACTTCACAACTACCTGAGTAGTACGTAAGGTAACCATGGTTACTGGAATAAAATCCCTTCATGTGTGAAGGCAGAGGCTGAATACATTCGAAGTGTTACTCATGCTTCTTTCTACATCTTGAGATTGTTTAGAAAATTGGACTTGTCTCCACTGTTCTGCTTCAAATGGCTTTCGTCATTATTTGAAAGGCATGTGCTTCTTCATATGAAGTACCTGCTGGTTTAATACTTGTTACACTTCCTTTATATCATATTTAGAGGAAATTCTCCTCCTATCCTATTGCCTGACATTATCCCTTCCACAGAATTTGTTTCCAAGTAAATAGCCTAAGAAGTGGTTTCATGAGCATTAAACAAGTAATTTTTTGGTACATTAATTTGAAAGCATTAGATGATAGTAAGTGGGAAGAAAAAAACAATTCTCAAGGTTTATATATTCTACTCGAGGGAAAAGAAAGCTTTTATCCATAGATTCTCTAAAAGCAGGCAGCTGGACATTTATCTAATAAAAAACATAAATGAAAATATAATGATTATTAAGTACCAGATAGTGTATTATGCAAGGGACATAAATTTTCTCATTTCTTATACTCACATCAACCTTGCAAAGATGATTTTATCATCTCCATTAAACATCCCAACTAATAAGTCCCAGAGATTGAAGTCCAAGACCATCCCCCTGAGATATCACTCACTTCCCTGCTTTTTAAAAATAATTACTAAATGCAATTTTTATGCTAGGTACTTTTAAGGCATTGTTATATTTTTCTTTAATAAATTTATCCTGGAGATACTATATCTATTACTATCTCATTATGTTATGGTAGATTTTGCCTCCCAAGATTTTATATTTTTACTTTCTTCTTCTTAAATGTGGATAACATAATAATAAATGGCCACTCTTGGTCTTGATCTTGTTTCATCTTCTGTTACCATATAAACTATCGAATGGGTTTTGTTGTCACTCTGATGAAAGTAGCATGTCTAAGAATTGATATGTGGTACTTATCTAAACAATGATTATTGACATATTAGTAAGATTTTGACCTGTGATAACGCTTTCTTTTTAAGAATTCTAGGTACCATGAAATGATGGTATCTCAGCTTAGCCTGTAACTAGCTGAGTAAACTTGGATCTAACCTCAATTTCTTCACCTATAGAAGACAGGTAATAATAACAACCTTGCTGGGTTTTGTGAGACTCCAGAAAGAAGGTTAACAGCACTTTACAAATGCAAATGGCCTTGACACATTTTATGTTATTACAATTGCTGCTAAATTGAGAAATGCTTTTTCCTTAGTTTTATGATTTGCAAACCATGGTACAATTGAATCATGAATCCGACTGGTGATTCTCTCAATTAAAAAGTTTTTAACCACTTTTCATGAAAACCCAAGAAACCTTGGCAGGTTTTTAAAGAAAATATGACCACAGTTAGTACTCACCATTCTTCAGATTCAATCTAAATAGTACACCAGGAAGGAGAGTTTCAAGGTTTGAAATAAAAAATTATAAAAGTGCTCCAGCTGGGGTGGCTCAGTGGATTGAGCACCAGCCTGCGAACCAAAGGGTTGCCAGTTCGATTCCCAGTCAGGGCACATGCCTAGGTTGTGGGCCAGGTCCCCAGTTGGGGGTATGTGAGAGGCAACCACACATTGATGTTTCTCTCCCTCTTTCTCTTCCTTCCCCTTTCTGTACAAATAAAAATAAATATTTAAAGTATACAGGAGGATGTACATAGGTAAAAAATCTAATCAAATCAAAAAAGCATCTCCAAAGCCTATAACTCTTGAAAGTCATTCCTCTATTATATTTTACAACAAAGTTTTTTGAAGAAGAGAGCTGGTGACCATCATTCCTGTTGTTCAAGTACAGAGAACACCTACTGAAAGTACAAAGTATAAACACAGTTAAAGCTCAATCATTTAAAAAAGTTCAAGAACTGTCAAGACAATATCCACAAAGCCTGAGAAATTTTTTAAAGTTTTTTTACTGCCATTTTTGCAGTTAAAAAAATCTTTTTAAAGGTTTTATTTATTACTTTTAGAGAGAGGCAGAGAGGGAGAGAGGCATCAGTGTATGGTTGCCATTCACCTGCCTCCAGCTACAGACCTGACTGGAGACCTGGCTTGCAACCTGGTTATGTGTCCTGGCTGGGAATTGAACCAGTGACCTTTGGGTTTGCAGGCTGGTGCCTTATCCACTGTGCCACCAGCCAGGGCAAGCCTAAGAAATTTTTGTCATCAGTTCTGAGATAATTGTCAGAATTTTGCCAGGAAACTAAATAATGACATTTTTTTTTCTCTATTTGGGTTACAACCTGGAATCACAAATATATGTAATTGAGACAGCTTGGTGGTTTTTGAGTTGTTCAGGAAAAGTGAAAATCAAAGAATTCTTTTCTTCCCAAATTACTTAGTTATTGAATTATTTACCTATATTAGTGTGGCTGCATACCCATTGATTTTATACTTTGTGTTATAATCCGATATTACTTGCTTTTGTTGCTCAAATTGTTTCTGTTTTGGCCATTGAGAGCAAAACAAGTATGGGTGGTGGTGCCCGGAAATAGGGGTAAAGCGCTGGACTGGGAATGAGCAGACCTCAATTCTAGTCTCGGTTCTGAACCAATTTGTTTTGTGACTTTGAGCCAATCTCTTAACCACTCTGAGCCCAGAGACCTACGGCGCTGTAGATTAGGGGCGATCTGCAAGACTGGGGGCAACTACCTCTGCTCAGAGTTAGGCTTAGCCACTTACTAGCTGCTGTGTTAACTTGTGCAAGTCAATTAACATCTCTGTGCCTCATGATCTTCCTCTGGAAAATGGGGATGAAAATAACAAACAGTTACCCCAGGGTTGCTTGGTTACAATTTGGTTACTTGGATGCAATGTAGGGATGTTATAAGGATTAAATGAGTTACATGACATTATATCTAATCTGATTAAAACTATTTCCAAAAAATTGTGAGCATTGAATGACATGATAAAAGGAGGACAGTAAAATGTGCCTTGCTTTACTGCTTGTGGTTTTGTGCAATCTGGGAAAGGGTAATAGACTCCAACAAGTTGTTGTAACGAAGAATAATAAATAATAACAGTTCTATATCCACAGTTCCTAGATCACTTTTTTTTTTTTTAAGTTTTTAGTTTTTAAAAACTTTCTTTGGATTTCACAACTTTTTCTACCAATGTCTTTTTTGTAGTCCAGGATCCCATTGAGTATACAACACAGCCTCTAGTGGTCATGACTCCAGGGGCTCTCTGGTCTGTGACACTTTCTCAGGTGATTCTTGATCTTAACAGTTTTGTAGACTACTGGTCAGATATTGTATAGAGTGTTCCTCACTTGGGGTTTGTCTGATGTTTTCTTATGATTTGAACCAAAGATAATAGACTTTGAAGGAAAGAAGCACAGAAGTGAAGTGCCTGTCTCTTCTCATGGCATCCAGGGATATGTTATGTTCCCATGACTTATTTCTGGTGATACCAACCTTGACGATTTGGCTAAGGTGCTGTCTGCCAGGTTTGTTAGACATAAAGTTACTTTTCCCTTCCCATTCCCTATCCATTAGAAGGAGTCACTAAACCTAGTCCCCACTGGGGTATAGGTAGAGAATTAAACTTTACCTCCTGGAGACGATGTGTTGCTAAACGCATTATTTGGAACTCTTTTATGAAGAAGATATGTCCTTCCTCCCCCTCCTATCTATCTATCTATTGACTCAATTATCAGTATGGATGCATGACTATTTTACACTTTGGGTTGTATTCCAACACTACTTTATTTACCTTGTTCCTCAAATTGTCCCAGCTTTGACCATCGGGATCTTGCACTGTTTGGCTTGCGCATCCTTTTGACATGCTCATGTCCTTGTGTGTTTTGAGTACTTCCTTGCTTTCTTGTGCTACAAAATGCTCCAGGCTCATCTTGTGTTACCTTGTCTTCCTTGCTCCAGTTCCAGAATCAGCAATTTCTCTTAAGAAGCTCTCATGACTTTTAATAGGAAAGGTAGACCCCTGACTCTTAACATGATAGGAACAACATGGGGTCTGAACTCTAGATCTTAGTCCTGACTCTTAGCACATAGCAGTTGTGTAGCTGGGGGTAAGGACCCTCATTGTGAGATAAAGAGAGCATTTCATAGCCCTTAGCACTGTGCCTGGCACATGGGATACACCCAATAAATGTTGCTTATCATGTTAGTTTCATATTGCTGCTGTAACAAATTGTCACAAACTTAGTGACTTAAAATAATACAAATTTATGATGTTACACTTCTGGAGTTTAGAAGTCTGAAATAAGCTAAAGGGGCTAAAATTAAGGTTTTAACAGTGCTGGGCCATTTGGAGGCTCCAGGGAAGAATCTGTTCCTTGTCTCTTCAAGTTTCTGGAGGCTGCCCGCATTCCTTGGCTCCTGGTTGCATCACTCTCATTTGATTCCTTCTTCACGTAGCTTTCTCCTCCTACAACCACTTTAATCCTCCTTCCTATAAGGATTGAATCTATCTGCAAAGTCCAGGATAATCTCTGCACTCAAGAGCCTTGATTTAATCACACCTGCCAAATCCCCTTTTAATGAAAGATAACACGTCACAGGATGCGCACATTTTGGGAGATGTTATTATTTTTATTTTTATTATTTCGGAGCTTGATTGGTCAAATTAGCAGCGTAGAAGGGCACTGAAAAATAAAAGGGGTGACAACTCCAGATACTCATTTTCATGACAGAATTAATAATGGTTAATAATTATTATCTTAACAAATAATTAGTTTGAAATCTTGCCAGAAATACCTTAGAAATATTTATATATCTCTAAGACAGAGGCACCTTTCTCTTTCCTTGTCTTTTCTCCCTGTCCTTCTCTGTAGTTGGTTCTGAAAGTGGAGTAGGGAAAAGCATGTCTGAGTTCATTAAGCTTCTCCCCACTAGTTGCAATCATTGCCTCAACTTAAGCTTGTGTTGATGGCAAAGGATATGACAAGCTATCTGAGACTGAAGGTGTAACCTGAGATGGTCTTGAAGGAATTAAAACCACCAGAAAGTAATGAAATATTCCAAGATATCCATTAAGTGATTCACTATTTGCCAGGGAAAGGAAATATGGCAGCACATGGTTGAAAGTAGTTATTGGAATAAAATAAATCCACTCATGTTTATTCCCTCTTCTGAATAAGGTGGTTATGAAAGTGAGTATGAAGAAAACTCAAGCACCTGTGATGGAGTAGTTTTACCCTCAAGAAAAAAATGTCTGGCAGGAACTTATCTAACATTGATGCATAAATCTAGTTTGTATCTTCCCATATACCATCCCACAGTGAAAGTCAAAATGTTGGTCTGTGAGGATGCTCACTATTACATTGGAAGCTTCTCTGATGAACACTCTTAGGCTGAGGAAAACAATTTGTGGTGAGGAGAAATCGTTATTACAAAATCCTCAATATTTTATTGTAAATTACTTCAACTCCTGAAGGTCAAGAATAAAATTCTTTTAAAAAAACAAGATAAGAGTGTATATGTGTAGCTCTTCCGAGTTTTAATCCCCATATAAGAATGTTAAGCCAAGAAAGCTTAGAATCATAGGGCTTAGTCAACTTAACTTTCTCTTATTTCTAGTAGGAGAGATATTATGGAGAGATTGAAGGAAAGGAGCTTATCAGAGTCTATAAAGTTGGGGCTGTTTTACAAAAGTCTTTTCACAAATTAAGACTGTCTTTCAAAAATGAAAAAAACAAATACAACAACAATAAAATAATTTTACAAAGAAAAAGGAAACTCAATGTCTTCACACACACACACACAAAATGGAAAATTCTTCCAAGAGGGCATGGCTATATTGATATACACAAAGGTCGTTGGTTCGATTCCCAGCCAGGGCACATAACCAGGTTGCAAGCCAGGGTTCCAGCCAGGTCTGTAGCTGGAGGCAGGTGAAAGGCAGCCACACATTGATGTCTCTCTCCCTCTCTGCCTCTCTCCCTTCCTCTCTCTCTGGAAATAATAAATAAAATTAAAAAAAATATTGATATATAGCCTAAAATGTTATAGCTGGAAAAGGCCTTATAATGCTCTAATATAAACTTCATAAATTTAGAAGCACAGCTTCTTGATGCCAAGGCTATCAGTTTTATTAATAACCATACATTTACTTCACAGAAAACATATTCTTAAGAGTTGAAGCCTCATGACCATGTAACTGGGACCCTCTACATTGGGGCCACAAGGAAAAATAAGGCCAGTGACATTAGTGTGGATAAATCTTCTGCTTTTATATAGCCAGACTTCATGGACATCTACTTTTCTAAAGATTCAAAATTTCACATTGGTTTCTAGATCACACTTAACAACAATTTTCTCATTAGCTGGAGGAAGAAGGTGTGGATTTTAAAGAAATGTTTCATTATTCCACCTTCTGGATATTTTCCAGTGGAAGGAAGTAGTCCCCAGAATTCTTGAGAAAAAGTTATAGAAAGTTTTAGACTGGGGTCTGTCTCAATTACTAAATCTATATACGTATGCTTGTGTACTATTCCTTGTGTGTTCCATTGTAATGATATCAGTCCTTAAATTAGGAGGCATACAAGTATTTTAAAATCAGGCAGGGCTAAAAGAAAAATAATCACACTATGTTTAGCTACAGAGTTATGTTTTGGGAGAGAGCGCAAATAGAAATGTTTAAAATGGAAAAATTGGCAAAAGGTAAAAAATTAAGTCATGGGATAAAGTCCCGGATCCCATAGAAAAAGAAGGGGCTAGAAAGGGAGACAAACAAGGACTGGAGGGTCTTCTTGGGGCTTAAACCATCACATGGTGATGTCTGAAGGGTGGCTGGTCCTCCTCCCCAGGGCCTCTATATGCATTACCTCTTTTTGGTGATGCTTGGTTCCTTATTTTAAAATTCTAGACCTCCATGCAACTCCTGGCTCTGAGATGAGATGTTATCTCTTGCTTGCATGACACTTACTGTGGAACATGAAATTCAATGAACGACTGTCTCCCTTTCCTCCAGCCCTAGCACATTATAAGCCCAGAGGCTCATGTGAGATAGAACTGACTAATAAATCTATCTGATAAAGACTATTTTACCAATTGTTTCAAATTAAGGCACATTGATTACATGGATCTCTATAAGTATTTTTGACAGACCAAACTACAAGGCCTGCCCAGAAAGTATGCAGCCATGTAATATGAAAAATAGGGACATTTACTGAAGAAGATACAAGAAACATTGTACACAGGACAATGACACCTCAGTCCCCTTCTAAGTAGGTGCCTTGGGACTTCGCACAATTCTCCTAATCACTGTCATCTGCTCCGTCATATTTTTCTGAACCTCATCAACAGTTTGAAATCTCTTTTTTTTCTACAGGTGATTTTAGTTTTAGGAAAAGCCAGAAGTTGCAGGGCACCAAATCTGGGCTGTAGGGGGCTGAGTCACCTGGGTGATTTGATGTTTCACAAAAAAAACTGCACCAGACGTGAGGCATGAGCGGGCGTGTTGTTGTGATGAAGCTGCCAATCACCTGTTTGTTGCCCATATCTGCAGCCTTCTGAATCATCCAAATAGTTTCCACAAAGGAATGTTCAAGCTTCATGCAAAATTCTACGCAGATTCGCTATTGTACTCACTCAGTCATTTTTAATGCGACAACCACACAGTACACATGCTCACACAACAGTGTCTACTGCCCCCCCACTGACTAGTACAGTGAAGGCATCATTGTTAACCCACGTGCACTGCAGTCCACTCTCCCTGGCTGCCAGGCAACATCTGATACAATGTCATGCAAATCACCCTCATTAAATTAACAATGGTTGGATTTTTTCTGGACAACTGTATTTCCAAGTAAAATTAATCATTATCCTGTGCCATCTTTTTATGGACATAGAAAATGAATCAGGCCCTGTGGATACAGCACTGTGAGACACAGACTCACAACTGTTTTCCAAAACAACCTGATTTTGCAGGAATGTGAAGTTTATGAGAGTTTTTTTAGAAGTACTGAATTGCTAAAGGATATTTTACATTCAGATATGGCTTACCAAAAAATGAGTATCATTATGGTATTCTGAATTCTCATTTATCTTAAAAGAAACTAAACCAGAATTAGCTTAGTAATAGACAACTTCCCACATCAAGAAGTTATTTCCCAACTTCTAAAAAGAGTAACAAAAATTGTGTAAGAAATCTGAGTTTTAAAGTGGATATATAAAAATGTTCAAGATCAAGAATAGTTGTATCTGGGAAATAAAACCACTGTGAATAACGAATGTTTACAGTTATCACAAACAAGCTAAGTCCAGAAAAACTCCAAGAAGAGGCATTAATACATACACCATCAAGAGAAAATCAGTAAGGGTGAAAAATAACAAATTGGAGAACAATCTTTGGTACAATTTCTCCCTATCTGAACAGCCCAGAACCAAATGAAATCTTTGAATGATAGGATATGGCACTCAGAGAAAATGTGAATTTATCATTATTGTTGCTCGTAGTGGTACTTTTGTGTCTGTTTTTATATTATCCATTGCTATATTGGTCACTGGATGACACACTGGTACTCACAGGGTATAACAGCCAGTATAAGGAAGCTGAAGTGAAATGATGAATAGCTGATGACCCTTTGCATTTGTAGGTGTCAAAAATTACATTATTTTCAGGCAGACAGAGAAACATTGTGAAAGATGTTGTGTGTGTCAAAAACTTTTAGTTGAAGGTCATAGAAACCCAACTCAAGACAAACAGGGTACAGTAGCTGACGTTATAAAAAATTAAGGAACATAATTTAATCAGATCCAGGGCTTTAAGTGATGTAATCTACATTCTGTCTGTCTCTATGCATTGAAAGCTCTCCCCACACACAGGCCAAAATGGCACCAGAAAGTCAGGATTCATGTTCTGCTGGTTAAGAAACACCAATCTTGTTCTTTTCTTAAATTTACCCTCCATGTTGGGAGACCCAGCGTTAGTTAAAGGATCTCCCACTCAAGTCCTCCTACTTGGAGGAGTTCAGAACCCCAAGCTATGTACTTTGAAGCCCCAAGTGCTGGAATTTTCCAAAATCCGTTAGTATACTAGGGTTGAATTCTCAAGTTTGCTCCTTTTTTCTCTAAGCACATCAGCAAAGATCTGCAAGGGGCTGCATGAATCAGCATCTGTTTTGAAAGAAGATCAATATAGCTTAGTTGTTCTCAATAAAATAAAAACAGGGAGCCAATTTAATTATTATGATTCTGTGGAGGTTTCTATCCCCAAAGCTAATTATTTTTCAGTAAGGATCGCCACCATTCTAGACCATGTTATATAAAATTTAGAACTCAATAATGTTGCATCTGGCTTTGAGAGTCAGGCTCAGCAAACACATTTGTATTAGTAGAAGTTCTGGCAAAGGCAATTCTGACCAAAGCAAAAGTGAGGGAGGGAAGAAGGGGCATAGACAGACTAGATGTTAGGGTAGAGTGTCTAAAAATTTCAGATTGAACAGATTTTCCCACAAATTAAAGTTACAAATGTTCAATACAATGAGGTAAAAAGAGTCTATTCAATAAATAGTGTTGGGAAAACTGGATAGGTATGGGCAAAAAATGAAACTAGACCACCAACTTATAACATACACAAGAATGAACTCAAAATGGACTAAAGAATTTAAATGTAAGACTTGGGCCTTGGGTGGTAGCACAGTGGATAAGGTGCCGGCCTGCAAACCCAAAGGTTGCTGATTTGATTCCCCAGCCAGGGCACATAATCAGGTTGCAAGCCAGGTATCCAGCCAGGTCCGTAGCTGGAGGCAGGTGAAAGGCCTACATGGATGTTTCTCTCCCTCTCTGCCTCTCTCCCTTCCCCTCTCTCTAAAAATAATAAATAAAATTTAAAAATAAAAATAAATGTAAGACCTGAAACCATAAAAATCCTAGAAGAAAACATAGGCAGTAACATCTTGGACATGTTCCATAGTAATATTTCTTCTGATATGTCTCCTCAGGCAAGGGAAACAAAAGATAAAAGTAAACAAATGGGACTATATCAAACTAAAAAGTTTTTGCACAGCAAAGGAAATCAACAAAATGAAAAGACAAGTCACTGAATGAAAGAACACATTTGCCAATGATATATCTGATAAAGAGTTAATATCCAAAATCTATAAAGGACTTACACAACTCAACACACACATACACACACACACACACCCCAATCCAATTTAGAAATGAACAGACACTCCTCCAAAGAGAACATACAGATGGCCAATAGATACATGAAAAGACATTCAACATCGCTAATCATCAGAAAAACGACAATTGAAACCACAAATGATGTCACCTCACACCTGTTAGAATGGCTATCATCAATAAATCAACAAAAGCAAGTATTGGCGAGGATGTGGAGAAAAGGAATCCTTGAGCACTGTTGGTGGGAATGCAGATTGGTGCAACCATTATGGAAAGCAGTACAGAGATACATAGAAAAATTGAAAATAGCACTGCCTTATGACTCAGCAATTCCACTTCTGGGAATGTATCCAAAGAAACATGAAACACTAACTTGAAAGGATATGTGCACCCCTATGCTGTATTATTTATGATAGCCAAGATTTGGAAGCAGCCCAAGTGCCCATCAGTAGATGAGTGGATAAAAAACTGGTACATTCATACAATGGAATACTACCAGGCTCTAAAAAAGAAGGAAATCTAACCCTTTGAGATAGCATGGATGGACCTGGAGAGCATTATGCTAAGTGAAATAAGCCAGTCAAAGAAAGACAAATACCATATGGTTTCATGTGGAATCTAACGAACAAAATCAACTAACAAACAAAATAGAAACAGACTCCTGGGTAGAGAAGGCTGACAGCTGTCAGAGAGCAGGGGATTGGAGGATGGGTGAAAAAATGAGGGGGTTAAGAAACCCTTATAGACACAGAGAATAGTATGGTGATTATGAGAAGTAAAGGGGTGGGGAGGTAGAAGAGGGTAAGGGGGGATAAATGGTGATGGAAGGACACTTAACTTCGGATGGTGAACATACAATATACATTGTGTGATATCATACATGTGAAACCTATGTAACTTTATTAGCTAATGTCACCCCAATAAATTCAATAACTTTTTAAAAAAAGGAAAAAAATTATAAGTATTCATTACAGCACATGTGGCCAGCTTTGCTCCACTGTGTTTCAGATAGTGTGGCTTCATTCTGACTAATGGATTTACACTACCAGAGATGCCGAGTGAATTCAATACTTGGCTGCGATCCCAGTTAGCTTCATTTCGTCCATCACCTTTGGCACCATCTCTCTAGACCCTTCCTATGAATCTTTGAGCAGGGGAGGCAAAGAGGAGTAATTACCAGAGGTGGCAGTACCCCCTAGTGTTCTCCCTAGAGTCTGGTGACACAGGTGTTAGGGGAAACTTGTCAAGTTCTAGGGAAAGCCTGGGAAGCAGATTCTGAGCAGAGGATTAGCATGCAGGAAACTTATTAGGAAATGGTCTTGAAATCAGCACCTGTGAGGTAAGGGAAGGAAGCAGGCTTAGGAGGAAGGAGAGGATGGATCCCAGACAATTACAAGGAGATCTCTTAGGGTGATCAACTTGTCCCCATTTGCCTGAGACTATGCCCAGTTTGACAATTACAGTCTCATGTCCTGGGAAAACCAGGTTGGTTACCCTAGGACCTCTGGAACTGGGATGGCCCCCCAGAGATATCCTGAATTGCAACCTAGTATTTGGGCATTTCTACTCAGGAATCAACCGTTCATTTAATAGATAATGTCCTCCTAATAACCAAGGAAGTATAACCTTGGATGAAGTAGTTCTTCATCTTAAGATGAGGGTAATTTCTGGAGATGGACACAACTGTAAGCTGTCCACCACCAATTTTTTTCAGCAACTGGAGGGGTGAGTGCCTTAGTCCCAAAGGGAGCATTATTAAGACGTGCCTGCTTTCTCAGTAAGTTCCACTCTGGCCTCAGAAAGTCTTGAACATTGATAGATCCAAATATTAGCCCAGTTAGCCCCTTATGAGCAGACATGGTAATCTGGAAAACAAAAGACCCAACAAAATTCTTAGCATTTGGTGTAATTCTGGTCACCATCTGTCTATTGGAGGAGCTGTTCCTGTCCTTTGATGTGAGTAAATCACCATTCTAGTGATATGAATCCTGGTGGCCCTCACCCATCTTCTCCTTTCCTTTCAGCCACTTTGGAGAGGGACTCTAGCCAGGTCAAGGGTACACACGACTACTGGAGAACAATGGCTGTCTCTACCTGCTGAGGCAAGTACAATCCTCTAGATGCTAGAAGCATGTACTCAGAAGTAAGCCAGCCTGAGTTCCCATCCACCCCTGGCCTGTGGGCAAGTTGTTAATGTCTTTAAACTTTCGGTTGCCTCAATTACAGATGAGACTAACAATGCTTACTTTTTAAAGGTTCTTGTAAAGATTAAATGGAATTTAGATAGCTAGCTAGCTAGCTGTATCTTAATGGTTAAGTACTCACATTTTCTTGTTTTTGTGTTTGTTTTTGGTTCCACTATTCACTAGCTATATGACACATGTCTCTGGGAAAATAATTAGTTTCTATATACCTCAGTTTCCTCATCTATAAAGTAAGCTGTAGTAGGATCAAATGACTGTGATTAAATGTATGCTCCTTCAATTCGTATTCAAAGTCCTAGCATAGTGTTTGGCATATAGCAAGGATTCCACAAATTGTCTGTTAAGGTGGAGGTACAATCCCTGCAAACGGTAATGAAACAATGATAGGACACCTTCTGATAATGCTTCCTCTTTCCTTTTTGAATGGTGCATTTTGGGTTGTGAAACTGGGAGGTGCATATGCCTTCCTGGGAGGTGCCTTCAGCACAGAAGAGGTGAGAGGGCCTGGAGTAATATCCAGGTAAGAACGATTCCGGCTGCTTGGGACTGACTGCATCCTGGCCCGCTGGTTCAAAACGTGTTGTTTCAAGACCCACACTATCAGCCACTGGGAACCTGTTAGCAATGCAAATTCTTAGGCTGTATTCCAGATTTACCAAATCTGAAATTCTGGGGCAGAGACCCAGGGATCTCTGTTTTAACAAGTTCTCCAGGCCATTCTGATACATGCTCAAGTATGAGCACTGATGTCCTAGGCTTTGGAAAAAGAGATGAAAGTGATCTTCAGTTTTCTACGTTAGATGGGGAACAGTGCCACTGGAGACAAGTAGCTTTCAGCAAATTTCTTCGAGGATGTCCATAGATGGACATCAGCCCTTGGAGTTGGTCCTCCATGGAGCAAGCAGTGAGGAACAGTGCCACTTCTCTCTATGCCATTAGTGTGTGTAGATGAAGATCAGCTAATCTCTGTGTCCCTGGACCATTGTAGGTGTTCAATAAATAGTTACTGAGCTAATGAACAAGAAAAGACATGCAGAGGACAAAAATCCTCAATATGTTCCATTGCTAAAGCCACAGTCTCTTCTTCACCCAAATCCTTGAACAAGTAACCATTCATGTGTAGGTCTCCCCACTTCACACTAGTATGCCTTGATCAGCACAGCTGTTGAATTAAATAGGCACATAATTTCCTTCAGGCTAGGGATATAGCCGTCCATCGCCTCAACTACCCAGGTGGCAAGCTCCCACCCCCATACTCAACTTTCAAAAATAATAGACATTTATGGAATCAGGAGAAAACCCATAGAAAAAAATCTCCTTCTACCCAAGGGATTTGCTGTTCATGTAACTCATTGCTCTTAATCATATATACACCTTGGAATCTTGCTGTGATCATATACATGAAAATTATGATAGTTGAGAAAGAGGTGAAATATTTATTTCTATATTTAAGATATGAAAACATATGCGAGTCCCATTGGGCACAAATGGCTCTGTATTTTCTATATTTCTTAAACAAAATACATAAGTTAGAATCTTCTGCTCTAAATTCCATATGGCTTTAATTAATTCACAAAATGAGTAAATGTATTTTCCATTTAATGGAAGAGGCTTTTGGCAGTAGGACCACTTACTTTGCACTAGTTAATGGAGCATTAAGGAAAAGACAGAGAAATGTTAATCATATTTCAAAACATGGATAGCTTTGGGATTAGGCTATTAACCACTTATATATAGCACCACATGTAGAAATAATACAACATATTCAAAGGAAATGATCATCCTAGTATTAATATTCTCTTATAAGAAGTTAATAAACTAAGATGCAATTTCTTTAAACATAAATAAATATAAAACACTCTCTCCTGCTACTGAGTAATGCTATCTTCTTATATAAAGCATCTTATTTCAAACATGCCACTATACCAGTCACGTCTGCTCTGAAAAAACTTAATAGAGTAGAAATATTAGAATTCTTGGTCATAAGATTTTTAGGAAATATTGTTGTTTGCTCTTTAAAAAGGAATGGAAACTAAACTCCCCAATAATAAAGGTGTTGTGAATAGCTCAAAGGCAGCTTCCTTAAAAGGTACTGCCTACTGCCTCCAAAAATAATTTGTCTTTTGTATTATTATTGATTTCTACCCAGATAGTGCAGGTACTACACATAACATCAAGGGCATTTTATCCCCCAATTTATAAAGATTGACTTTCAAGCTGAACACATGGGATAAGGATGAATTCTGCTTCATTTAGAGCAGATGGGAGCATCCTGGCAAAGTCAAAAACTGTACTTTACAAAGTAGCGAAGTATGTGAAAAGAGTTCCTGAGGAGCAAGATGGTGTTGGGTGCATTCCAAAATAGTATACACCAACCCATTGAGATAACCAAGATGTATTAGTTTGCTAGAGCGGCCATAACAAAATTCTCAGACTGTGTGGCTCAAAAAACAGAAATATATTCTTTCATAGTTTGGGAGGCTAGAAGTCCAAGATCAAAATGTCATTAGGTCTGGTTTCTTCTAACATCTCTCACTGTGTCCTTTATCCTTACATGCTCATCCTTCTGTCTGTTGTAAAAACACATTATATTGGATTATAGGGTCATTCCAAAGTCCCAATTTTAACTTAATTGTCTTTTTAAAGGTCCTATTTCCAAATACAGTCATGTTTTGAGGTACTTGGGGTTAGGGCTTCAACATATGAATTTGGGAGGGCACAATTCAGCCTATAACAGGAGATAAAATTCTTCTAGCTTTGGGAATATAGAGTTTCATCATTCATTGATCTAATGTAGCTATTCACTTAATGAAAAAATAATTGTGAATCTCAACTGTAATCACTATAATTCAAGGATATAGTAAATTTGGGTTTCTGGATCCAATTCCACCAAGAAGGATGTCATGCCAACAAACAATTCTTAAGCACCAGCAGAGTGTTCAAGAACTCAACTCAATTCTGACACTACCTACTCAGAGAGAGCGTCAGATTCCATGGGTTAAGTCCTACAAGACTGCACACTTCCCCCCACCCCAGAACATACTTCAGATACCAGTTGTACTTTTGACTGGCAGATTATAAACAGAGGTACCTACAGCCCCCCTCTTGGGTTCTATTAATTTGCTAGAATGGCTCATAGAGCTCAGAGAAATATGTTACTTACTAGATCACTGCTTTATTGTAAAAGGATGTAACTCAAGAATAGCCAGATGGAAGAGATGCAGGGGTCATGTACATGGGAAGTGGCTTAAATATGGGGAGGGGGTGAGGATGGATGCAATCCTACTGTTTTAACTACAATGTTGAGAGTAGATCACAGCAGTCAAGAGGAAGTGGGCCAGCTTGTTAGGAGGTGTTTGCAGACATTCAGGAGACAGTGGAGAGACAAACAGGTTCAAAAATATTCAAGTGGTAATATCAAAAGAATTTTTCAATTTTATTTACTTTATCGTGGTGATTTTGATTAATAAAATTATAAAGATTTTAGGTGCTTAATTCTATAGTACATCATCTATATATTGTATAGTGTGTTCACTACCCCAAGTCAAGGTAGAAGAGAGTAAGAGGGCCATAAATGGTAATGGAAGGAGACTTGACTTGAGATGGTGAGCACTCAAAACAATTTAATTAATGATGGATTAGACATGTGTTTTGGGGAATGGTGAAGAAGAGGAAAGATGGATTGAGAATGATTACTAGGTTTCAGTGTTTCAAAACTAGATGAATAGTGTTACAATTTCCTGACCCTGACATGAGATCAGTAGGATAGTACAGGGTGTTGGAGGAAGACTCATATTTTCCTTTGGATCCTCTTGAGTTTGAGATATGATTAAGATATCAAAGAAGAATAAAGTAGACAATTAGATATGCATATCTGGAGTGCAGACTAAAAGTTTGTGCTGAAGATATAAATGTGTGAGTTATCCCCCTAAGGGTGAAGATGAAGATGTGGATGAAATCAGCCAGAGAGTATATAGAGTGAGAAGAGAATTAGACTAGAATCAAGTCTTAAAGAACTTTACCATTTAATGGTTAGTGAGAGACAGATGAGGCCACAAGGGGGACCAGGCAGAAACAAGCAGAGAAGTAAAAGGAGAACCAGAAGTAAGCACATCGTGTCAAGTTGTCAAGAGAGTGTTTCAAGAGGTGTATGCAGTCAATTTGTGTAATGTCACTGAGAGACTAAGTAAGGATTAAAAATGTCTTTTGTGTTCATTGGCATGGAGGTCTTCAGTGACATGATGATGCAGAACCCACATGGAGTGGCTGGAAATCGATGAGCGGTGATAAAATAGAGACAGATGTGTCTCTCAGAAAGAGATTATGAGACATGGATTTGACTTGAAGTGGTTTGTTTGGAAGACAATCCCAGGAAGCAACAGTAAGGGAGAGGGTGCGGTAGAAAGAAAGGGAAAGACATGAGTCAAGAAGTAAAGGGTGAGGTACTCAGCATAGTATTGCTGTGGGCAACTGTCTCTTAGCCCTACTGCAGATCTCTGGGAGACAGTGTAGAACATACCTCAGAGTTATATTCATCTCACCACAAACTAGGAAATTTGTATTTGCCCTCCAGCTCTCATCCATCATTGGCTGAGGGATATTTCCAAGGGCATGAATTCACCAACACTTCTGGTGTGCCCAGTGCTAGACTGGAGAGAAGTCCCCAGGTGACATGTCCCAGGTTCTTAAAGTAGGATGTCACTGGCCTGTACTGGAAGCTGTGTAATGAGTGGAGTTGAGTAGGACCCTAACTCTGTCTGCCTTGGGGTAGTACAGATAGCACGAGAAATTTGAAGATGAAGGATAGAAGAGGGATTTGGAGTTGGCTCAAGTGAGATAGAAAGTTAACAGAGATTATTTTGTTGTTTTCAATGGAGAAATTTTAAAAGTTCATGGGAAGGAAGTGAATGACAGGGAGAGAGTAAGTAAAAAGAATAACCAGCTAGACAAACTGAACACTCATGTTTTAGACCATTGTTGATAGATATGTCAACTTCCATATGCCATATTTCCTTCATTCCTCCACCATCTATAATTATGATTGCTACCTATACATATTGGCTGACAGAAATTTCTGTAAACAAGATAAAAATTATTACATGCATTAAATGACTCCCTGCATAGCTTTAAATCTAAGACAACCTGCTGAGAGGCTAACTGGAAAGGACAAAGCATGAAGCGCGCTTGGGTGCTTTAGTGGGTACTTAAGTGGCATTGATGTGGGAGAATTTCATTTTCAAATGGAAGTAATAAATCAACATATTCCTCACACTGCTATATATATTCTTCTGGGCAACTGATATATATTAAAAGATGATGTAAGCTGAATTTTTTAGATCAGTTTCTTCAATTTACACTGAATTCTTTATTCTAGTCCCACTATTGAGTTTTTCCCCTGCCAAAGTACATTATGTCAGAGCCAGCAAAAGCTTTTAGTCTCTGCTTATTTGCATTCCATTTCTTAAATTTAGAATATATCTAACCAAATCAAAAAAGCGTTTGGCAATTTGCAATATCTGAATACTTGCTGATCTTGGGCATTAAGATAAATTGCTTTATGGAGCAGTTATCTAAGTGTGCTCACTAAGGTTTATCTTCTATCTTGATTTTTGTATTTTCACCCCCATTTATCATTTTTTTATTCAATAATTTTCATAAGTACTTATTGCATCTTAGTCAATATGATACATGCTTTGGATACTATAATGAATAACAAAAATATAATAAATTATTCAGGTATATTTGTATAAATGTAGATCAGTATTCATTCATTCATTCACTTCATTTATCATGTCTTCTTTATGTGATGCAAGTCACAGAAAACCTAAGTAACATAAAGACATTAATTCTCTATTACATGAAATCTATTGGTAGGTGGTTCACAATTAGCTCAGCAGTGTAATGATGTCATCAAGGAACGTGTCTCTTACCTTCCTTGTTCTTATTGACCCAACTCTAAATATAGCATTCTTCTAAGACAGGAGGTGAAGGGAGAGGCAAAAGGGCCTTCTCTTTGGGTGTATTTTAACTTTGACTTCCCAAGAAGCTCCCCAATAGATTCACCACCCCAACTGTTTTTCCAGAACTGAGTCACAACTCACTCCTCAACAAATCACTGAGGGAAGGAGAACAGGACAGCCGTTACGATTTTGATCCATCATGGTTTAGCCTCTAGTACTGGACCCAGGGAGGGAACCTTGTTTCAGGCTCAGCTTCAGAAGACATGTCCTCGAAACAGCCTTCCCCGGCCATCGTATGTAATGTAACACTCACCCCCATCATAACATCCTGTTTTATCTTTTTCTTGGTACTTTGCACTAGTTGAAATTACCATGCATTTATTTCCTGACTGATTTGTCGTTTCTCTTCCATTGCAGTTGCCCTGGCACCTGGATCAGTCCCTGGCACATGGCAGATGCTCAATCACTATTCAAGGAATGACATATTCATCAGATGTCTTTGAAAATATTGACTCTAAAAGCCCTGCTCACCCTCACCTTGTCATTCTTCCTCTTTCTTTTTGTCACCTTCCCTAATGGTATTCACTCACTCAAACTTCTTGCAGGATGGCAGTACCTCCCTCAAAAGGTAAAACAGAGGATTACTATATGAGCCAGCTTTTCCACTCCTGGCTATATCTCCAAGATAAAAAGATAAATGAAAATATGTCCACACAAATACTTGTACATAAATGTCCATAGCAGTATTATTTACGACAGTAAAAAAGTGAAAACAACCCAATGGCCATTCAATGATGAGTGCATGAATAAAACATGATCTACACATATAATGAAATGTTATTTGGTAATGAAAAAGAATGAAATACTGATGCATGCTACAGCATGTATGAACATTAAGAACATTATACTAAATGTAAAAAAGCCAGTCACTAAAGGCACATGTATGATTCCACTTACAGGAAATGTTCAGAGTAGGCAAATAGAGAAGGATAAAAAGTAAAGTATTTGTTGTGTAGGGTTGGGGGTTTGGAGAAATAGGGGATGACTGCTAATGGGTACAGGGGTTTCTTTCAAAGACAATGAAAATGTTCTACAATTGATTGTGATGATGGTTGTTCAACTGCTAAGAGTAAAATCATAGAATTGCACACTTTGAAGAGATGAACTGTTTGTCAAGAAGGGAAAAACAACCTACAAAAAATGGATGAAGAGGGATTTTACAAACAGGTAAATCCATTTGACCAACAAACAAAAATGCTAGTCAGAGTATTTTTTAAAATAACAAAACATTATGTTTCGCATAACAGACTGTCAATATTATAAAGGGTCATGGCATTCTTCGGTGGCAGGGATGTGGGGAAAAGAGCATTTTCAAAAGTTGCAAGTGACATTGTGAATTATGAGTTATTTTTGAAAGGCAATCAGATAGCACCTATTGCAGTTAACATAGATATACACTTTAATCCAGCAATTCCTTTATTAAAACACTATTCCACAGAAATAAGAGTACTACAAATAAAGATATATGTGTCAAGGATTACAGCAGATTTTCAGTGGTGCCCAGCTTCTACCTGCTCATTTTATTGAATTGTCGCCCACCAGTCTGCCTTCCAACACACAGTACCCACATTTCTTTGCCTGAGATTGTAGCTGGAGCCCCTCACCCACACTTGCAATGTATTGGAGAGCCAGCGCTCCTTAAGAGTAGCCCATAACCAATCACTGGTGTGAATTTGTCTAAATATCCCCAGCTCCCTCGTCCTTGGCTAGAAAAATCTGGAAGCACATTTTTAATACCAGCTCTGAGAACTCCAACAGGATTAAGTTCCAACTGGACCCAGGAAGAGCAGTCTGGACACTGTACCCTCCATGGGCTGCCTTCCCTTACCTGTCTCGCTTTCCTACTCTCTTCTTGGTGTTCCCTCCACTTCCAAAATAAACTCTTCCACTTAAACTCTCCCCTTCACACTTGCTTTAGGGATCCCCCAAACCAAGATAAGAGTGTAGTGGCAAAAACCCCCCAAATCAGAAAACCAAGTGAATAGGTCAGTGGGTGAATGGTTAAATAGATTACATTACATCCACATAATGAAATGTTGAGCAACCATCATACATAGTTAATTCATGTTATAGCAATTCATTTTGAGTTATTTTGATGAGATATGATTGAGAAAACAAGATGCAGAGAAGTGGGTTTAATATGATCTCAATTTTATAAAGCAATAACGTCAACTTATATGCACATATACGTTTCTCTTGAACTTTCTTAACCTCTGCATAATTGACATTTGGGGCCAGGTAATTCTTTGCTGTGGGGATTGCCTTGTGCACTGTAGGATATTTAGCAGTACCCCTGACCCCTGACCTCTACCCATAAAATGCCAGACATACCCTTTAGCTGTGACAACCGAAAGTATCTCCAGACTTTGCCAAATTTCTGCCTCGAGGGGCAAAGTTCATCATCACTTAAGAGATGCATAGCTATGTATATATAAATGCATGTGTATATTTGCTGTGATTACATGAGCATGAAGAAAAATATAGAAGGAACATATATTAGATTGCAAACCTGAGTTATCTCTGAGAACAAGAATGTAAAATGAGTAGAAAAAATTGGGAAGAAAAAGGAAGCAGTGAGGGGAGCACAAAGCATAAAATAAGAGACTCATAAATGTTTTTATGTGAGAAATATGATAAAAAGTAAAACCACAAAAGTTTTGTTGCTTCAAAGGGAAGGCTTTGCTAGAAGCTTACTCATGGGCAAGCATTGGATATCATTGTTTTAAAAAGCCTGGCACACCTCTTTTTATCGGCACCTGCCACCCCCCAGCCCCTGTGACTCTGATGGGACTGATAACCTCAGAAAATCACCTGGGCCACAACAGTGGGAACCTGACCCAAACCTTGCCCCAGATTCCTCCCCACAGTGACTGGGCTGTAGGCCAAATACATACATAGGCTTTTGAACCACAAGCTTCAGAGGTTGAAAGGTTTGGGCTGCCCTTGGCTATTTTTCTGACTGACCTCTAGCAAAAGAGAATAGAATTCGCATGCAAAGAACAGCACAGAAAGACAGTCAATGCGGAAAGCAAGAGGGAAAGAGAGACAGAGCAGGGAGGAGGATGGGGAGGAGGAGGGAGACCTGGGGGCACCATTTGAGACCCAGGATATATCTGAGCATGAAATTAATCTCACCCTAAGGCCTCTCAACTATTATGCAAACCACTAAAGCTCCCCTTTTATTTTCTTTGCCTTTAGATCATGTTTCTCTCACTGGTACCCAGAAAGATCCTAACTAACCCAAAGTAATATTGAATTCAGCAACAGTGGGCATAATAAGGTGTTACCTTACAGGGATGATGTACAACATTGTTTGCCATGGGAACAGACTGGATAGTTTTATGCTATAGGTGATTCTTTGATAACTTTGGGAAATGTCTAATGGAGTGCTTATGAGCTAAGAAAAATACTTCTGCAAAGAAGGGCTGAATCTAGGTTTAGGGAGCAGTTGGCTTTTCATAACAAATGAACCCCAAAGAAGCACAGCATTTTGGTCACTTGTCTACACGATGGCCTCCATCACTTCCACAAAGGTGCACGTCACAGGGCCTTGCCACACGTCATGTCTCTTACTTCTTGCTTCCTGCCCTAAGGTTTCTGTGGCCCCCACAGCATGAGCCACTCAGAGGAACCCACTTGCCCCTCATGTAAACACAAGCGGCAAGTCTGTGCAGGAATGGACAAGTGTAGACTCCCCCTCGGCCAGTGCTGTTGGCAACTGAAGGACAAAGACATCCTCTTTCTGCCCTGGGCACAGTCCTGAGTGAAGCTCATAAGTCTGGGCGGGCCCTGGGTTATAAGTGCAGGTGCCCTTTAATAGGAGCTGACATAGCAACACATCTCAAAAATGCATTTTAAATTGGCACACCTTAAAATGTAGATCGACTGATACCTCAGAAATACAAGATTATAAGAAATTACTACAAACAACTATATGACAAAAAATATGACAACCTGGATGAAATGGACACATTTCTGGAAAGGTACAATCTACCAAAACTGAACCCAGAAGAAGCAGAAAGCCTGAATAGGCCAATAGCAACTAATGAAATTAAAGAAGTAATCCAAAATCTCCCAAAGCACAAAAGCCCTGGACCAGATGGCTACACAGGTGAATTTTGCCAAACATTTACAGAAGAAAAAACTCCTATCCTCCTCAAACTATACCAAAAAATTCAGGAAGAGGGAAGACTCCCAAACTCTTTCTATGAGGCCAATATTATTCTAATCCCAAAACCAGGGCAAGATACAACTAAGAAAGAAAGCTACAGGCCAATATCTTTGATGAACATAGATGCTAAAATTCTCAACAAAATATTGGCCAATCGGATTCAGCAGTATATTACAAAGATCATACACCATGATCAAGTGGGCTTCATCCCAGGGATGCAAGGATGGTACAACATTCGAAAATCAATCAATGTAATACACATCAACAAATTGAAAGATAAAAACCATATGATCATATTAATAGATGCTAAAAAAGCATTTGATAAAGTGCAGAAACCATTTATGATAAAAACCCTCAGCAAAATGGGAATAGAGGGAGCATACCTCAACATCATAAAGGCCATCTATGAGAAACCTGAAGCCAACATCATACTTAATGGACAAAAACTGAAAGCTTTCCCCCTAAGATCAGGAATGAGACAAGGCTGTCCACTTTCTCCACTTCTATTCAACATTATCTTGGATGTTCTAGCTATAGCCATCAGAGAAGAAAAAGGAATCAAAGGTATCCAAATTGGAAAGGAGGAAGTCAAACTGTCATTATTTGCAGATGATATGATAGTGTACATACAAAACCCGATTGGCTCCACCAAAAACTTACTCGACCTAATAAGCAAATTTAGCAAAATAGCTGGGTATAAAGTCAATATCCAGAAATCAAAAG